>JAAGKR010014516.1:0-11619 GCA_011419295.1 Clarias macrocephalus
AGCCCGAATGCGGGACAGAGCGTGTCCAAATGTGCATGTGAGTATGTGGGGTAAATGTGTATGTATGTTGTGCAAGGCCCGCCGTGGCATTTTGCAACATAAGCGTTTTATTTAAGTGAATACCTCCTGCTATGGTTACGAAGGAGGGTTTTATTGTTTCTCTCTCTTCCTCCTACCTCTTCTGCCCCCTGGCATGTCAGCGCAGCACATGCAGTGTTCAGACGGCGCTTGTGAGGAGTGCATCCTCGGCCTCATTGTTCTTTCATTGTTAACCATGGTGACCTGCAAAGAAACGCCTGCAGCCATCAAGATCATCAAGAACCTCAAGGAAAGAGGTTCAATTCTTGTTGCTTCAGGGCGTCCAAGAAAGTCCAGGATGTGCCAGGATTGTCTCCTAAAGAGGATTCAGCTGCGGGATCGGAGGGCCACCAGTGCAGAGCTTGCTCAGGAATGGCAGCAGGCAGGTGTGAGCCCATCTGCACGCACAGTGAGGCAAAGACTTTTGGAAGATGGCCTGGTGTCAAGAAGGACAGCAAAGAAGCCACTTCTCTCCAAAAAAACATCAGGGACAGATTGATCTTCTGTAAAAAGTCTGGCGAATGGACTGCTGATGACTGGTGCAAAGTCATATTCTCGGATGAAGCCTCTTTCCGATTGTTTGGGGCATCTGTAAAACGGCTTGTTCGGGGAAGAAAATGTGAGCGCTACCATCAGTCCTGTGTCATGCCAACAGTAAAGCATCCTGAGACCATTCATGTGTGGGGTTGCTTTTCATCCAAGGGAGTGGGCTCACTCACAATTTTGCCCAAAAACACAGCCATGAATAAAGAATGGTACCAAAACACCCTCCAACAGCAACTTCTTCCAACAATCCAATAACAGTTTGTAAAGAACAATGCATTTCCAGCACGATGGAGCACTGTGCCATAAGGCAAAAGTGATAACTAAGTGGCTCGGGGACCAAAACGTTGAAATTTTGGATCCATGGCCTGGAAACTTCCCAGATCTTAATCCCATTGAGAACTTGTGGTCAATCCTGAGGCGGGTGGACAAATAAAAACCCACTAATTCTGACAAACTCAAACAAAGAAACAAAGAACAAATAAGTGATTATGAAAGAATGGGTTGCTATCAGTCAGGATTTGGCCCAGAAGTTGATTGAGAGCAGCCCAGTCGAATTGCAGAGGTCCTGAAAAAGAAGGGCCAACACTGCAAATACTGACTCTTTGCATAAATGTCATGTAATTGTCGATAAAAGCCTTTGAAACGTATGAAGTGGTTGTAATTATATTTCAGTACATCACAGAAACAACTGAAACAATCTAAAAGCAGTTTAGCAGCAAACTTTGTGAAAACTAATATTTGTGTCATTCTCAAAACTTTTGGCCACAACTGTAGATAGACAGCTAGATAGCTATCTATCAGAAAGACAGACAATTACATACTTTTCCCGCTCATATCTTATCTTTTATTTATTATGTATTCATACTTGGGTCGAGCCTCCAAAAATTAAACTATATTTTTTTCAAAGAGAGTTTGGTTTGTTCCCTTTCAAAAGCTATACTCGATGCTGCGTGAAAACGCAATGGGAACATTTCTCTGTTCTCCGGTTGTGAAACCTGTGTATGTCAAAATCGCCTAATACTTCGGCTTATAACCTCTGCCAGGCATGACATCACCGAATAAGGTGCACCTGCAGGTTATAAATAGGAATGAACCGGAAACATCCAAGTAAAGAAAAACTTTATTTACCGATAATCGTAAGCATCGTGATCTCTCTAATAAGGCACTTCGCGCGCGGCTTGCTTTCTTTAAAGAGAAACCGCGAGCCGCGGTGCATTCCATTAGCTCACGTGCGTATGAGACGGTATTTCCCCCTTTCTCTCGCGCTCTCCCCGGATGAGGAAGATTTTAGCATCCGCTTCTCAAGCGCGCTCCGGCGCTTCTTGTGAGCAGACGGATGAGATTCCTCCCTTGCTTCCATGGACATAGCGTCCTGATCTGGCAGACGCGCATGAGACAGAATTCCCCCTTTCTCTCGCGCTCTTGTTGGATCAGGAAGTTTTTAGCGTCCACTTCTCAAGCGCACTCCGGCGCTTCTTGTGAGCGGGGGAAAGAGATTTCCTCACTTGCTTCCATGGAGATAGTGTGCCGATCAGGTAGACGCGCATGAGACAGAATTCCCCCTTTCTCTCGCGCTCTCCCCGGATCAGAAAGTTTTAGTGTCCGCTTCTCAAGCGCGCTCCGGCACTTTTTGTGAAGGAGCTGAATAGATTTCCTCTCTCGCCGCAAAAATAAATAAATAAAAGAATAACAATAAATAAATAAATAAATAAATAAATAAATAAATAAATTAATTAATTAATTAATAAAAACCCAAACGCTCAAAATTAGACGACAGGTTTCTGTCGGGTGGTCAGGGGAGTGGCCTCAACAAGGGTTCCTCCCCTTTTTTGGCGACCTCCATGATGAGTTAACTCTTTCATGGAATAAGCCTTATTCATCCCCTGTTTTATGATGATACCCCAGATTGAAGAGACGCTTGCGAGCTATCTCTCTCCTGGGAGCTCATCCTTCCTGAAAAAGCCTACACTGCCCACCAAGCCGTGTAGACTAACATCTTCGTTGGTGGGGAAAGCTTTTCAGGCAGCCGGTCAGGCTGGTGCTGCCCTGCACACCATGGCAGTTTTGCAGGCATACCAAACTCACCTGCTAAGAGTTCTGAGCACTGGCGGGTCTATTGATGGCGCCGAGCCACAGATTTATTTCTCTGTGCCACTAAGCAGACGACCCATGCTATCGGCCGTTCTATGGCTGCCGCGGTCACCATGGAGAGACATCTGTGATTTAACCTTGGGCATCGAGGTCAGGGATTGCGTTTTCCTCCTTGATGCCCCCCCTCTCGTCTTCCGGCTTCTCTGGCGACGCTGTAAACACTACCACCACTAGGTTCGGGAAGCGAAGCTCAACAAGCAGACCTCTGTGAGGTTTCTTCCCTGCCGTGCTCAGGAGTTGGGACTGTCGGCCACCCAGTCCCGACCAGGTCTGGTCCCCATGAGGCATGAGGCACAGAAGGAGAGTGTGCCGAGCCAGCTACCCCGCGTTTTCAATGGCGTGGTCTTCACTTCCATGAAACTGGAACGAGTGCATCTGCTGACTTGGCAATTACAGACTTTGCTGGGAAAAGGGGCCATAGAGCATGTTCCCCTGGTAGACGAGATATGGGGGGTTGCGTCCAATTTTACACCTTTTTGGGCTGAACATCAAAATGTTGACAGCCAAAATGATTGTTTCTCAAATTCAACCAGAGGTGTGGTTTGTGACGGTCAACCTGAATGACGCATATTTTCATATAGAAATATTGCCACAACACAGGAGGTTCCTGAGGTTTGCATTCAGGGGCGAAGCTTACCAGTATCGGGTCCTTCTATCTGGCCTAGCCTGGTCACCCCGCACATATAAAATGCATGGATGCAGCTCTGGCTCTATGATTCCCGGGCATCCGTATTCTGAATTGTCTTAATAGCTAGCGCTTCGACATCGGGATGCCATCCTAGCTCATCTCCATTCTTTAGGATTGAGACTCAACGCCACAAAAGGCGTTCTCTTTCCTGTTCAGAGGACAACATATTTGGGTGTCAAATGGGATTCAATCACTTATGTCAAACCCATCCTCCAACACCCTGAAGGAAATCAAGCTAGGCCAGAAAGTGACTCCATCACTTTCAAAGATCTTTAGGTCTTATGGCAGCTGCGTCCACGGTGATACCTTTGGGCCTTCTGCACATGAGGATGTTTTCAGTTCTGACTAAGAGCCAGGGCATTTCACTCAAGGGCCAATGCCCAGAGGTTAATAAGGGTTACACGCCGGGTCTTTGAACCCTTTCTATGTGGTTCAGACCCCGATTTCTGACTTTGTGTCCCACTTTAGGTCCATCTTGTTGTCGCAAGATTGTAACGACAGACGCTTCCCTCACGGGCTGGGGTGCGGTCTTGGATGGCCGTCCAGCAGAAGGGAGCTGGAGTGCTCATCTTCTCACATGGCACACCAATTGCCTCAAAATGATGGCTCTGTTTCTGGCCCTGAAACACTTCCTCCAGCAGTTGAGAGGCTACCATGTCCTAGTGCGGGTGGACAACACTGTGGTAGTCTCGTACATAAATCGCAAGAAAAGCCGCTTGAATAAGCTAGCGCACCAGGTTCTGCTTTGGGAACAGGACAAGTTCCTGTCCCTCAGAGCGATTTACATTCCGGGGCACATGAATGTAGGAGTGGACTTGCTATCCAGACAAGCTGTGCTACATGGGGACAGTCAAATCTGGGAAAGATTTTATATAGCAGAGGTGGACTTCTTCGCCTCACAAGAGGTAGCACAATGTCCCCCTTTACTACTCTGACTACTCCAGCTCCCCTGGGTCTGGACGCCATGGCCCAAATGTGTCCCAGATTACGCCTTTATGCATTCCCTCTGATAGTTCTGCTCCCAGGAGTCCTGGCGAGGGTCTCTCAACAGGGTTTGCGCCTCTTATTGATAGCGCCCCAGTGGCCGACCAGAGTGTGGTTCTCGGATCTAATATATCTCCTCGACGGCTCACCCTGTGTGATTCCAGTGAGGAGGAATCTTCTGTCTCAGGCGCAGGGGACAATATTTCATGACAGGCCCGAGCTCTGGAACCTTCACTTTTGGCCCCTGAAGGGGACCAACTAAGAGATGCTAGTCTTCCAGCCAGCGTAATTGAAACCATTTTAAGTGCCAGGATTCCCTTCACTAGAAGAACTTATACCCTCAAATGGAGTGTATTTGAAAGTTAGTGCATGGTAAGACATGTAGACCTAGTCCACTGCCAGACCGAGGGGGTTTTTGTGGAAAAGCACCATTTAGCATTTAGTTGCCCGTTTTATTCGTGGAGCTAAACGGTTGAGGCCACCCACTGGAGCAACGGTCCCTTCATGGGACTTAGGCCTGGCTGACACCCCTTTCGAACCACTAGAGTCAGCGCCTGTCAGGCTTCTGTCTCTTAAGATGTTTTTTCTTATAGCTATTACTTCTTTAAAGAGGATTTTTGATCTGCAGGCTCTGTCAGTCTCCCCATCCTGCCTAGACTTGCCCCCCTGGGCTAGTCAAAGCTATTCTGCATCCTCACCCGAACTATCTTCCCAAAGTTCCATTCTCGACCATGCACCCAGTCGTTCTCGAAGCCTTATGTCCTCCGCCTTTCACAGCTCCGGAGCAGGAAAGACTTCACTTACTGTGTCCAGTATGTGCTCTTCGGGTTTACATCCACCGCACTAGCCAGTGGCGTACGTCAGAGCAGCTCTTTATTTGCCATGAGGGTCGCAACCGGGGGGCGGCCACCACTATCTGTCACACTGGGTGAGAGATGCTATTGCTCTAGCCTATGAGGCGTGTGGTCACACTTCACCTCTGAGAAACAGGGCTCATTCAACCAGGTGGATTGCCTCATCAATTGCTCTGGCAAGATGCGTCCCCCTGCAACATGTGTGTAATGCGACAGGCTGGTCCTCTCCACACTCGTTTGTTAGATTTTATAGTCTGGATGTCAATGCTACTCCGGGCTCATGGATCATTGAGTCAGCCTCCCAGAGCTATGTCTGAGACTTCCTTGGCTATTGTGCACACACGTTACACCTGGGGGTCCAGACACTTGCAGTGTGGCGGCATTGGTATTCTCGTTCCCATAGCGTTTTCACGCAGCATCGAGTGTAGCTTTTGAAAGGGAACGTCTCGGGTTACTTGGCTGTAACCCTGTTCTCTGATAAAACGGGAACAAGATGCTGCATTTCAATGCCACACTGCTGGCGTGCCTGGACGTCCTTCAGACGGATGTTTCCGGTTCACTTCTATTTATAACCTGCAAGTGCACCTTATTCGGTGACGTCATGCCTGGCAGATGTTATAAGCCGAAGTATTCCGTGGTTTTGACATACACAGGATTCACAACCGGAGAACAAAGAGATGTTCCCATAGCGTTTTCACGCAGCATCTCGTTCTCGCTTTATCAGGCAACAGGGTTACAGCTAAGTACCCCGAGACGCTAGTCCTTAGTTTTAACATCGGAGAATGTTTTGAGATTTTTCCAAGATGCGTTATAATCTTATTCTCTTTTTGTTATTTTCCTATTCCTTTCCCAACAGTCATCTCTCACCTGTCCTTAGTATGCTTCAATTTTTCTTATACTTATTTTTTTCTTTTATGAGCTCAAGATTGCATGCAATAAAATGATTAATTATTGAACTTAATTACGGTTAGGCTCAATATGATTAGTTTTGTCAAAGCCTGATTACAATGGATTATATTATTATTTTTATTCCTGATTTAAAAGACTAATCATTAAAATTTTGATTCATAATATAATTATATTCTTAAATCATTTTGATGAACATTGACATTTGATAATCTGTGTATACATATATGGATTAGTAATTATAGACACAACCATCATTGATGAATTTTTGTTATGTAGTGTAATATAGAGTGATCAGCGTTACAGGTAGTTGTAATAGTAAGGGATAGTAAGGGATTAAATTTTTTTTATTATTTATCCCTTTGTTTTTTAGCTTTAAAAAAGGGAGGTCTGGGCATCTGTGCTCTGTGTCTGGGGAAAAAACGGAACTGAAAGTTATTTCTATAACTTTTCTCAAGCGTCTCTGTTAATCTTATTTTGGCAAAGTACTTTCTGCACTTTTCCATTATGCTCTGCCTGCTTTAAAGTTCCTTATTTCTTGCTCTTTGGGTGTATGGGTCATCTTTTGGTTATTAGTATTATTAGTACATTTATTTCAGGAATGCAACTTAAAAGGTGAACCTAATACTTATGAGGCGCTGTATAGGGCTTCACTCATGCACACACATATGAAACACTTGCATACACATATATGAAACAGTCACACATCTATATATACTACTAACTGCTCGCACACACACACCTATGAGACGCGCGCACATATATGCAAACTCTCCGTGCACAAACACACGCAAACTCTCCGTACACACACACCTATGAGATGCACTCACACACACATACAGTATGACTCTCTTGAGTCCAACATCCATCCACTCCCTGTGAAATTCCCCAACATTTTGAATAGACTTTTCCTGACAATCCTCTCCAGGCTGCGGTCATCACTGCTTCTTGTGTACCTTTTTTTCCCCACACTTTTCTCTTCTAAGTAACTTTCTATTAATGTGCTTTGATACAGCACTTTGGGAATATCCAACTTCTTTTGCAATTACGTTTTGAGGCTTTCCCTCCTTATGGAGGATGTCAATGATAGTTTTCTGCACAACTGTCAGGTCAGCAGTCTTTCCCATGATTGTGCTTCCTACTGAATCAGACTGAGAGACCATTTAAATCCTCAGAAACCCTTTGCAGATGTTATGGCTTAATTAGCATATACACTTTGAGCCTAGCATATTGAACCTTTTCACAATATTCAAATTTTCTCAGATTGTGGTTTTGGGGTTTTCATGAGCTTTAAGCTATAATCATCTCAATTATGACAAATCATGGCTTGAACTATCTTGCTTTGCATGTAATGAGTCTATCTCATATATTAGGTTCACCGTTTACGTTGCATTACTGAAATAAATTAACTTTTGGATGATATTCTAATTTTTCGAGTTTCATCCGTATATAAGGTTATATTATTTCTTGTTAACATTATTGTTATAAATCTATCTCTGCCTCATGCCTGTGTATTTTTTACTTCACCATTTGAATGCCTGGTTCCTGTTTCTCTCTGGTATGGTTAAATCCCTAAAATATAAATGAAATTCAGTCTAATCTCCCACACACAATTCCAGAAACCACACTTGTTGTGCACACTTGTTTAAAAACTGTATAATTATTTTATATTTTACAGGAAAAAAACACAAAAATGGAAGAAATTAGATTACCATATGAAGAAAGGGAAAAGGCAAAGACAGAGCAACTGTTTATTAGACTTAATCTTATGGAAAAATACCAGCAAAAAATGAAAACTTCAGATGTTCTCCAGATAACTTCACATTCATTAAACTGGCAGGAGTCCTGTAAAGAGAAAGATGTAGTGGAAACATTTTTGCAAAGGTTGCTGATGATGGACTACAGAGCAAGGTTCATTATTACTGAAGCAGAAGAAACCACTGACACAGAAAATACTGAACCAGGCTCAGGAGATAAAGATGATGTCTTTTTAGATTTTTTCTGCAATAAAACAGCATCCTTTCATGATGAAAGCCATAAAGACCATGTTCACCCCATGGATGTCCAGATGGCGGTGTTTCACTGCTCTGATCACTTCCTAAAGCAGCTGATAGTGAATAAACTGGCTCAGTGTCAGTACGCTCTGCCCCTGCTGGTGCCCAATCCCTTCACCAGAGAGATTGAGATTCCTCTGTGGACCTTTCACCAAATCATAAAGAGCTGGAAGACCACTGACTCCTCTGGTAAGGAAATCATAAAAACTCAGGCTGTTTATGAAGCAGAAACTCCAATGGTGGCTTTCTTCAGGTTTGGATCTACATCCTCATCTAAGTCACAGCTGATAAACCACTTGATAAATGAGAAACATCACACATTCTTCCACAGACACTGTCCAGGGAGTGGCAAGAACCGGCTCCTGATGGATGGAGTTGTGGAGGTTGCTTGGTATTGTCCATCTGGGAATGAAACTGATTATTTCCCTGATTGTGTTGCATTCTGTAATCTCCACGGTGATGCAGAAACTAATAAGGAGCAACTGGAGATCCTGACTGAAATGTCCTCTGTGAATGTTATAATTTTATCTAATGTCGAAAACATAAAATCTAAAGAGATACTGCAGAACATCTTCAGAGACACCAAACCACTGATTTGTTTACTTTCTGAGGATGAATCTAGTGTAACTAGAACCAGGAATAGAAAATACAGAATTGGCCTTAAAGAAAGAAATCAGTCAGATGTAGCCAAGAACCTCAGAATGACCATCGAAGAGTGTCTTTTAAATACATCCATTTTTAAAATTGAAGATTCGCAAAAATTTGAAGTGATAAGTAACGATGAAGATGACTCTGAATGTAAGAGAGGGAAAGAAGCTGCAGAAAATATAATGAGTCATTTGAAGGGAACAGAAGTCTCCAAACTAAAGGAAAAGCATCTCCCATGTCAGGGGAAGTTATGGCTTGACTGGTCTAAGATGAACAAAGACTTGCATCGACTTCAAGGGAATAACTTAGAAAAGCAAAAGAGTGAGAAACAAAGAGAAATGAAGCAAATTCGTGAGAAGCAGCATGAATACAGATTCACAGGTCTTATGGAAAATTTCATTTCCTCACTCAAATGTCTAAATGAAAAGGAAAAACTGTTCTTTTTGAAATGGGCTGGGATTCTCCTGGACAAACACACATCCGATGACCTTTTGGACCTTTATCAGAAATACAATGAAAAGTGGACAGCAGTCTTAGACCTTAAGAAGAAACATGACAAATCTGATAAAATGAAGGAAGAGCAAAATGAACTTGAATATCTTTCAGAAAAACTGAATGCAGCAGCATTTGGTTTGTGGCACATCCTCAGAGAGATGGGTCAGATATACGAGTCTTTTATTTCTGTACAAGCACATACGAAAGAATCTCATTTTAAAACTGTAAACTCTCTTGCCAAGCTTGCTGCAGAACTCATGAAATCTGGTCATCCTCTGGAGCTGATGGATGGAGATTCTGCTCATGTTCCTCTTATCTGGGTTTCAGCAGTTCTAGATGAACTTGTGGAGATACTGGGTGAACAGAGAGTGTTTGTGGTGTCAGTTCTAGGGGTTCAGAGCTCTGGGAAATCCACCTTGCTCAATGCCATGTTTGGACTCCAGTTTGCTGTCAGTGCTGGAAGGTGCACCAGAGGAGCCTTCATGCAGCTGGTCAGAGTGTCAGAGGAGATGAAAGAGAAGCTGAAGTTTGACTACATTCTAGTTGTAGATACTGAAGGACTTCGAGCACCAGAGCTCACGGGAAAATCCACTCGACATCATGATAATGAACTCGCCACATTTGTTGTTGGTCTTGGAAACCTGACTTTGATCAACATCTTTGGAGAGAACCCTGTTGAGATGCAGGACATCCTTCAGATTGTTGTTCAGGCCTTCCTGAGGATGAAAAAGGTCAGACTGAATCCCAGATGCATGTTTGTCCATCAGAATGTCAGTGACATCACAGCTGAAGAGAAAAACATGGAGGGACGGAGACATTTACAGGAGAAACTGGATGAAATGACAAAACTGGCTGCAAAAGAAGAAGACAGTGAAGCTGAGTGTTTCAGTGATGTTATTGAATTCAGTGTACTTGATGATGTGTATTATTTTGCACAGCTTTGGGAGGGAAGTCCACCAATGGCACCACCAAACCCCTGCTACAGTGCAAATGTTCATAGTCTAAAGAATGACATTTTCAAACACTCTGACAAGTCTACTGGTATGTCTCTCTCCCAGTTTAAATCACGTGTTAGTGATCTGTGGAATGCAATACTCAGTGAGAACTTTGTGTTTAGCTTCAAAAACACACTGGAGATATCAGTGTATAGGAAACTAGAGACTGAGTTTGGAAAATGGACCTGGGCCCTCAGAAGTGCCATGTTAGATACTGAAGAAAAACTTCAAAACAGAATTGAAAATGAAAAACTGACAAAAGTGACAATTGCAGAAAAAGATATTTATTCTTTCACAAAAAAGACCAAAAATGAAGTGGACCAGTTAATGAAGAATTATTTTGAAGAGGACAAAGACAAAGACATTTTAATTCAATGGAGATCAAGATGTGAAAACAAAATCACACAGCTTTATGAAGACCTCGTGAAAGACACAAAACAAAGTATGAATGAAGTTATACATCAGCAACAGGCTCGGGAGAGTTTTGAACTGTTCAGTCTGAGCAAAAACCTCGCTCTGCAACTCAAAGCCATAACAACTGATGAACAAGCTCTCAAAGATGAATTTGATAAACTGTGGGACAAATGGGTCACTGAATTGACACGAGACACACTTCCAGAGAGAACTTTAAATTTTTGGGAGGATGTTGTACAGATTCTGTCTGTGGGAAATGAACCAGCTTCAGTTTGTGAGCGGAAAAAACAGCAAGACTACAAACATATAGACAGACGGGGAGATTATTCACATTACATTTCAAATCTCAAAAGTCAGACATGGGTTCTTTATATTCCTGGCTGGAATAAACCTGCCTTTGAAGACAATGAGTTAGTGAGGACTCTGATTATAAATGTGATCAAAGAAATTAAGGAAATAATCAACAAGATCTGTAATAAAATCACAAGACTCGGGTACAAATACAGTTACATACAGGAAATAACAGACCACGTCAGGAAGAGAGTGGAGGAACATCAGAGTGAGGACCAGAGAATTAAACTCAAAAAGGAATTCACTCTGGATCTCTGTCTCCATGTGTGTGAACTTGCGAGTCACAGATTTACTGAGTGCCATAAACAATTCAGGGAAGCAAATGATCCAAGAGTTTATCTGTCCAAGCAGAAACCACGATATTACATTGTGTTTAAAAACTACTGCAAAGGAACAACAGCTGCAAAAGTGTTTGGAGATCTGATCTGCAGTAACCTGAGAGAATCCATCCTGCA
>JAAGKR010014517.1:0-11618 GCA_011419295.1 Clarias macrocephalus
CCATCTTACAATTGGGAATGTGACTGTTTTCAGGATTAAAAAAAATCATTCAAGCTCAAGTTAAATATTAGTTAATATACACTTGTCAATTAATGTCACTGAAACTACATAACGTTGTTCCTGTTGGATTTTTCTGACATTCTCTTGGGTGAATGCTGAATCAAAGGTCAAGTTCTATATGATCTTATTGTTTAAAATTATCACCATTATTACCAAAAGAAGATGCAGCTAAACGTAACAAACAATCTCTGAGATGACCCGAAGTGGGTTGTGTACAGGATGAAAAGGGTGACGTGTTAAGTTGGTAGAGCCAAAAAGACTGAGTGGTGTAAAAAAAATTTAACATAATAATATTTCACTTTATGTTTATAGGCTACAATCACATATTAAAGGTGATAAAGGGTGGGATCTGAGGGATTTATCGTGCTTTCATTTGTTTGTTTTTTTTTTTTTTTCCATTACCTGCACCAAACCTGACATTTTCACAGGTGTGTTTAGATTATCTATAGACGCTGTGCATGTTGATATATTCATGTATTCTGCTTGTACTAGTATCAGTCAGTAACCAAGCAGGCTCACCCACAAGCACCACTCTGCAAGATCAATCATCAGAAGCAACTGTGCATGTGCCAGGTAACAACTTCCTATTATAGGGAATGATAGGAATGAAGTTAGAGCAGGTTTATAATACTGTATGATTATAGTTCTGTACAGACTTTTACTGTGTGCTGCATTGCATACAGTATAATTTATATACTCATCTATTCTGCTTGTACTGGTAACAGACAATAACACATCAGGCTCTCCCAAACAAATCAAAAAATCAAGCAAAGCTGTGATTTCGACAAGTAACTTCTTATTGTAGGGAATGACAGGAATGAAGTTAAATGATATTTGTTTATGGTACTGTATGATTATAGTTCCATACAAATCTTTACTATGTGCAGTATATATATATATATATATATATATATATATATATATATATATATATATATATATATATATATATATATGCTTACATGCTTACATACTCATGAATTCTGCTTGTACTAGTAACAGACAGTATCAGTATCAAAATCCTATTGTAGGGAATGACAGGAATGAACTACTGTAGATGATATGTGTTTATAGTACTGTATGATTATAGTTCAATGCAAACTTTTACTATGTGCTGTATTACATAGTATATGTTTATATACTCATCTTTTCTACTTGTACTAGTAACAGACAGTACCATATCAGGCTCACCCGCAAGCACCATCCTCATGCAAGATCTCTCATCTGTGCCAGGTAACAACTTCCTATTGTAGGGAACGATAGGAGTGACCTAGAAATATGTGTTTATGGTACTATATGATTATAGTTCCATACAAACCTTTACTATGTGGTGTATTATACATATGTTAACACACTCATGAATTCTGCTTGTACTAGAAACAGTCAGTAGCAAATCAGGCTCACACGCAAGCACCACCACACAAATCAACGAACCAGGCACAGCCGAGACTACGACAGGTAACAACTTCCTATTGTAGGGAATGACAGGGATGATGTTAGATGATACTGTATGTGTTTGTGGTTTATGGTATGATTATAGTTCCATACAAAACCATGTGCTGTATTACATATACAGTATGATCGTATACAGTACTTATGTATTCTTCATGTACTATAGTAACAGACAGTGTCATATCAGGCTCACCCGCAAGCAACCTCATACTAAACAACAAACCAAGCACAGCTGTGACTACTAAAGGTAACAACTTCCTATAGTAGGGAATGACAGGAATGAAGTTAAATGTTATATGTTTATGGTACTGTATGATTATAGTTCCATACAAACAATATGTTGTATTACATATACAGTATGAACATATACTTGTTTACTCTTCATGTTCTAGTAACAGACAGTAACACATCAGACTTACCCACACGCACCCCCACGCATCAACACTCATCAAGCGTAACTGTGTCTGTGACAGGTAACTACTTCATATTGTAGGAAATGATGCTGTAGGAATCACTTAGATGATATGTGTTTATTGTACTGTATAATTATTGTTCCATAAAAACGTTTACTGTGTGCCGTATTACATGTATTGCATTTTTATATAGTCATGTATTCTGCTTGTACTAGTAACAGACAATACCATATCAGGCTCACCCGCACGCACCTCCACGCAACAACACTCATCAAGCACAGATGTGTCTGTGACAGGTAACAAAATCCTATTGTAGGTAATGATAAGAATGACTCAGATGATATGAGTTTATGGTACCGTATAATTATAGTGCCGTAAAAACCTTTACTGTGTGCTGTATTATACATATGTTAACATACTCATGAATTCTGCTTGTACTGGTAACAGTCAGTAACACATCAGGCTCACCCGCAAGCACCACCCCACTAAACAACAAACCAAGCACAGCCGTGACTACTAAAGGTAAGAACTTCTTATTGTATGGAATGATAGGATAGATGATATGAGTTTATCATACAGTATGATTATAGTTCCATACGAACCTTTACTGTGTGCTGAACAGCTGTGACTGTGCCAGGTAACGACTTCCTATTGTAGAGAATGATGTTAGATGTTATGCATTGATGGTACTGTATGATTATAGTTCCATATAAAACTGTGTGCTGTATTACATATACAGTATGATCATATACTCAGGTATTCTGCTTGTACTGGTAACAGACAGTGAAACATCAGGCTCACCCGCAAGCAACCCCACACAACAACACTCATCAAACCCAAATGTGACTGTAACAGGTAACAACTTCTTATTGTAGGGAATGATGCTGTAGGAATGAAGTTAGATGTTATGCATTGATGGTACTGTATGATTATAGTTCCATACAAACTTTTACTACGTGCTGTATTACATAGTATATGTTTATATACTCATGTATTCTGCTTGTACTGGTAACAGAAAGTACCATATCAGGCTCACCCGCACGCACCACCACCACCACACAACGCAACGTATCAAGCACAGCCGAGACTACGACAGGTACAGTAACAACTTCCTACAGTATTGTAGGAAATGACAGGAATGAAGTTAAATGTTGTACGTTTATGGTACTGTATGATTATAGTTCCATACAAAACAATATGCTGTATTAGATATACAGTATGAACATATACTTGTTTATTGTTCATGTCCTTGTAACAGACAGTAACACATCAGGCTCACCCACACGCACCACCATGCAACAACACTCACCCAGCGAACCCGTAATTACGACAGGTAATTACAACTTCCTATTGTAGGGAATGATGCTGTAGGACTGATGTTAGATGTTATGCATTTATGGTACTGTATGATTATCGTTCCATACAAATCTTTACTATGTGCTGCATTACATAGTGTACAGTATGTTTATGTACTCGTGTATTCTGCTTGTACTGGTAACAGACAGTAACACATCAGGCTCACCCACACGCACCACCATGCAACAACACTCATCCAGCGAACCCGTAATTACGACAGGTAATTACAACTTTCTATTGTAGGGAATGATGCTGTAGGACTGATGTTAGATGTTGATTATATCTATGATTATAGTTCCATACAAAACGATTAGCTGTATTACTTATACAGAATGATCATATACTTACATATTCTTCGTGTACTAGTCACAGTCAGTAACCCACCAGGCTCACCCACACGCACCCCCACGCAACAAAACTCATCAAGCGCAGCTGTGACTACGACAGGTAACAACTTCCTATTGTAGGTACAGTAATGATAGGAATGACTCCGATGATATGAGTTTACTGTGTGCTGTGTTACATGTTTCTTCATGTATTCTGTATGTACTAGTAAAAGCCAGTAACCCATCAGGCTCACCCGCACGCACCCCCACGCATCAACATTTATCAAACTCAGCTGTACCTGCGCCAGGTAACGACTTCCTATAGAAGGGAAATGATACTGTAGGAATGATGTTAGATGCTATGCATCGGTGGTACTGTATGATCATAATTCCATACAAAACTATTCGTTATTACAGTATGATCATATACGTATGTATTCTTCGTGTCCTAGTAAGAGGTAGTACAATAGCTGGCTCACTCGCAAACACCACCAAGCAAATCAGCAAAATAATCGAAGCCTTGATTATGGCAGGTAAAAACTATTCCTATTGTAGGGAACCATAGGAATGATGTTAGATGATGTGAGTTTATTGTACGGTCTGATTATACCTAGTTCATAACATGAACATTACATGTATGTTTATGTACTCATGTACTCTTTGTGTAGAATTACGTAATCAATCAGGCTCACCCCCACACACTCCAACGCAACAACACACATCAAACACGGCCGTGTCTACGACAGGTAACAACTTAGTATCCCTTACTATTGTAGGGAACGATAGGACTGATGTTAGATGATATGCGTAAAAATAGATGTGAAAATACAGTATGATCATATACTTGTGTATTTTTCATGTACTAGTAACAGTCAGTACCACACCAAGCTCACCCACACACACCTCCACGCAACAACACTCATCAAGCACAGCCGTGACTATGTCAGGTAACAAAATCCTATTGTAAGGGATGATAGAAATGACCTAGATGATACAGTACGTGTTTATTGTACATGTACAGTAGTTCGCTAAACTTTTACTGTGTGCTGCATCACATAAATGCTTATATACTCATGTATTCTGCTTGTACTGGTAACAGACAGAACCACATCAGGCTCACACACAAGCACCACCGCTGATGTAAACGAAACAAGCAAAGCCGTGACTAAGACAGGTAAAAACTTTCTATAGTAGGGAAGGATAGGAATGAATTCAGATGATATACGTATACTGTACGTAGTTCCATACAAGCCTTTACTATGTGCTGTATTACACGTAAGTTAATAAACTCATGTATTCTGCTGTACTGGTAACAGACAGAACCACACCAGGCTCACCCGCAAGCACCACCACACAAAACTCAACAATCACACCCTTGACTGTGACAGGTAACAACTTCCTATAGTAGGTAATGATAGGAATAAATTTAGATGATATGCGTATAGTTCCATACAAACTATTACTATGTGCTGTATTACATGTAAGTTAATATACTCATGTATTCTGCTTGTACTGGGAACAGACAGAACCACATCTGGCTCAAACACAAGCACCACCACACAACACTCATCAATCACACCCGCGAATGTGTCAGGTAACAACTTCCTATTGTAGGAAATGATAAGAATAAAGTTAGATGATATGCGCTTATGCTACTATATTACTGTATTTCCATACAAATTATTACTATGTGCTGTATTACATGTATATTTTCATGTACTCATTTATTCTGCTTGTACTGTACACTGTAAAAAATAAATCGTAAATTTTACGGTAAAAAAACGACAACTGTGGTTGCCAGAAGTTTACCATAAAGAATGCACTAGTAACATTTTGGGCCAGGAATCAAACCCATACCCTGGTGGTGTAAAGCAACAGTTCTAACCACTACACTAGTTTGGTTGCTACACAAGTGTTGTCATTGTTGTCCTGCCATTGTTGTTGTCCTCGGTTTCCCCGCACGACTTGCACTCCAACAATGACAACATTTGTGCAGCGAGTGCAGTAGTGTAGTGATTAGCACTGTCGCCTTGCACCGCCAGGGTCTGGGTTCAATTCCCAGCTCGATTCTGGGTTCAATTCAGAAAAAAGCTATTAAAATCCGTGCAATTAGTGCAATCCCGTACAACTTAAAAACACTGCTACCAGTTTTTTTTACGGTAAACTTCTGGTAACCACAGCTTCCAGTTTTTTAGCGTAAAATTTACGTAAAAAAAAAAAAAATTTTTTTTACAATGTAGCAAAAACAATTGACACACCAGGCAATACATTTAGATGATATGCGTATAGTTCCATACAAGCCTTTACTATGTGCTGTATTACATGTAAGTTAATATACTCATTTATTCTACTTGTACTGGGAACAGACAGTAACACATCAGGCTCAAACACAAGCACCACCACACAACAACAATCATCAATCACAACCGCGAATGTGTCAGGTAACAACTTCCTATTGTAGGAAATGATAAGAATAAAGTTAGATGATATGCGCTTATGGTACTGTATAATTATAGTCCCATATGCAATTATGTCCTGGATTGAATATATATTTTCATGTACTCATTTATTCTGCTTGTACTGGTAACAGACAGTGAAACATCAGGCTCACACACAAGCACCACCGCTGATGTAAACGAAACAAGCAAAGCCGTGACTAAGACAGGTAAAAACTTTCTATAGTAGGGAAGGATAGGAATGAATTCAGATGATATACGTATACTGTACGTAGTTCCATACAAGCCTTTACTATGTGCTGTATTACACGTAAGTTAATAAACTCATGTATTCTGCTGTACTGGTAACAGACAGAACCACACCAGGCTCACCCGCAAGCACCACCACACAAAACTCAACAATCACACCCTTGACTGTGTCAGGTAACAACTTCCTATTGTAGGAAATGATAAGAATAAATTTAGATGATATGCATTTATGGTACTATATTACTGTAGTTCCATACAAACTATTACTATGTGCAGGATAACATATATTTTCATATGCTCATGTACTCTGTGCGCACTGGTAACAGACAGTACAGCATCAGGCTCATCCGCAGGTACCACCACACAACACTCAACAAGCACAACAAGTGCAACAGGTAACAACTTCCTATAGCAGGGAACGATAGGAATAAATTTAGATGATATGCGTATAGTTCCATACAAACTATTACTATGTGCTGTATTACATGTAAGTTAATATACTCATGTATTCTGCTTGTACTGGGAACAGACAGAACCACATCCGGCTCAAACACAAGCACCACCACACAACACTCAACAATCACACCCGCGAATGTGTCAGGTAACAACTTCCTATTGTAGGGATGATAGGCATGACGTTAGATGGTACTGTATAATTATAGTCCCATACTAAATTTTCATGTACTCATTTATTCAAATTGTACTGTACAATGTAAAAAATCATTTGTTAATTTTACGGTAAAAAAATGACAACTGTGGTTGCCAGAAGTTTACCATAAAAAATGCACTAGTAACATTTTTGGTTGTATGAGATTACACCCATCATATTTTAGAAAGTTTTTCTTTTTTTTCAAGCCTGGCCAGGAATCAAACCCAGACCCTGGTGGTGTAAAGCAACAGTTCTAACCACTACACTAGTTTGGTTGCTACACAAGTGTTGTCATTGTTGTCCTGCCATTGTTGTTGTCCTCGGTTTCTCCGCACGACTTGCACTCCAACAATGACAACATTTATGCAGCGAGTGCAGTAGTGTAGTGATTAGCACTGTCGCCTTGCACCGCCAGGGTCTGGGTTCAATTCCCAGCTCGATTCTGGGTTCAATTCAGAAAAAACTATTAAAATCCGTGAAATTAGTGCAATCCTGTACAACTTAAAAACACTGCTACCAGATTTTTTTACGGTAAAATTCTGCCAACCACAGCTTCCAGTTTTTTGTTGTAAAATTTACGTTTTTTTTTTTTTTTTTTTTACAGTGTAGCAAAAACAATTGACACACCAGGCAATAAATTTAGATGATATGCGTATAGTTCCATACAAGCCTTTACTATGTGCTGTATTACATGTAAGTTAATAAACTCATGTATTCTGCTTGTACTGGTAACAGACAGAACCACATCTGGCTCAAACACAAGCACCACCACACAACAACACTCAACAATCACACCCGCGAATGTGTCAGGTAACAACTTCCTATAGTAGGGATGATATGAATAAAGTTAGATGATATTTGCTTATGGTACTGTATAATTATAGTCCCATACAAAATTATGTCCTGTATTAGATATATATTTTCATGTACTCATTTATTCTGCTTGTACTGTAGCAAAACCAATTAACACACCAGGCTCACCCACAAACACCACCGTGCAACAACACCAAACAAGCATAACCATGTCTGTGACAGGTAACAACTTCCTGTTGTAAGGGATACTAGGAATAATGTTAGATGATATGCGTTTCTTCTGGTATGATTATAGTTCCGTACGAGCCTCTATTACATGTTAATATACTCATGTATTCTGCTTGTACTGGTAACAGACAGCACCACATCAGGCTCACCCACAAACACCACCCTGAAACGTCACTCATCAAATACGATCGTGACTGTGACAGGTAACAACTTCCTATTGTACGGAATGATAGGAATAAATTAGATGATATATAGTACATTTATAGTCCTGTATGATTATAGTTCCATACAAACCTTTACTATCTCCTGTATTACCTTTACATTAATATACTCATGCATTCTGCTTGTACTGTAGCAAATAAAAATGACAGATCAGGCTCATCCACAAACATCACCCCGAAACAAAACTCATCAAACACAAACGTGGCTGTGAAAGGTAACGACTCCCTATTGTAGGGAACAATAGGAATAAATTCGATGATATGAGTTCATGATGCTGTACAATTATAGTTCCATACAGACCTTTACTGTGTGCCGTATCACATGTATATTTATATACTCATGTGTTCTGCTTGTACTGGGAACAGACAGTAACCCTGCAGGCTCACCCACACGCACCACCACACAACAACACTCATCAAACACAACCGTGACTACGACAGGTAACAACTTCCTATTGTAAGGAATTATAGGAATAAAGTTCGATTGCATGAGTTTATGATACTGTATGATTATAGTTCCATTAAGGCTTTTACTATGTGCTGTATTACATATATGTTCATATATTGTACTCATCTATTCTGCTTGTACTGGTAACAGACAGTAAAACATCAGGCTTACTCGCAAACAATCACCTGTATGATTATAGTTCCATACAAACCTTTACTATCTCCTGTATATCCTTAAAAATGAATATACTCATGTGTTCTGCTTGTACTGTAGCAAAAAAAAATGACACGTCAGGCTCACCCGCAAGCATCACCCTGCAACAACACACATCAAACACAACCGTGACTGTGTCAGGTAACGACTTATTATAATAGGGAACGATAGGAATACATTTAACGGTTATGTGTTTATAGTACTCGATGATTATAGTTCCATACAAACCATTACTATGTGCAGTATTACAGTACCTTTAAGTTCATGTACTCATTTGTTCTGCTTGTACTGTAGCAAAAAAAAATGACACGTCAGGCTCACCCGCAAGCATCACCCTGCAACAACACACATCAAACACAACTGTGAAAGGTAACGACTTATTATATTAGGGAACAATAGGAATAAAGTTAGAATCTTTACTATCTTTACATATAAGTTTACTGTATATATTCATGTATTCTGCTTGTACTGGTAACAGACAGTAAAACATCAGGCTTACTCGCAAACACCACCCTGCAACAACCAGGTTTGGGTGCAACGAGTTACTTTGTAGAGGACTCGGATTACTTCTGTGATGTGATGCGAGTAATCTAACGTGTTAGGTCCAGCCATTTAAGTACGCAGTTATTTAGTTATATTTTCAAAAATGTAATCCGTCATTAAGACAATTTATGTGTGTGTGTGTGTGTGTGTGTGTGTGTGTGTGTGTGTGTGTGTGTGTGTGTGAAAGTCGTCCTACAAGCCCCGCCCCCACCCCAGATAACCCGCCCCCCCCCTCTGTTATTCCTGCTGTTAGTAGTTATCAGATTATGGGCCAAACTTAGAATAATTATAAAGGTCTTGACTAAAACAACATGCATGAGGAAGCACAAAGGAGTTTTCATTTTCTGCAACGGAAAAGTACTCGAACTTTTTATCAGAAAGTAACGTTGTAATGTAATTGATTACTTTTTAATGACAGTCATTAAAAAAAAAAAAAAAAACTTTAAAAAGTAACGACCCCCAACACTGGCAACAACAGTCATCAAACACAACCGTGACTGTGTCAGGTAACAACTTCCTATTGTAGTGAATGATAAGAATGAAGTTAGATGACATGAGTTCACGATACTGTACAATGATAGTTGCATATAAGCTCTTATCGTGTGCTGTATTACATGTATGTTTATACACTTATGTATTCTGCTTGTACTGGAAACACATCAGGCTCACACGCAAACACCAGCACGCAACAACAATCGACAAGAACAACTTTGCCTAAGACAGGTAATATCCTATTATTTTAGAGAGAGATAGTGAAGACGCTGAGTGATATGTTTGATTATAGATACGGTATGAGGCCAAAAATATGTAGACACCAGTTTTACAGGTCAGTCCAGTTGTTTGAACCACACAATCTATTGCTACAGCGCGCTACTTCCCAGAACACACAGTGCAAAGAGTAGGCTTGTTGATCGAGGGATCATTTTAGGATTCGGGCCAGTGAAGGGTAATGTTAATGCTGCAGAATACAAATGCTTTTGGTCTGATGAGTTTGTGTGGAGACACTCCAGTGTCAAAGCAAGATCCATGATCCATGCAGACCCATGACCTCAAACCTGATTGGCCGAGGAACGAACGCCCTTAGAGACACAAACACAAGGCAAAATCCATTTTAGATATGATTGTGATGTGTCCACATACTTTTGGCCATAGAGTGTCCATACACATATATGTCCATATACTTATGCATTGTTCTCATTCTAGCATCAGTCATTAACAGACCAGGCATCCTCCCAAACACCACCGCGCATCAACACAGTAGAGTTTTAAACAGCAATACAATTTTGAACAAAACAGGTAATAACTTTGTATTTTGCTTAAAGATGCAAATGAGGTTGTGTGATGATGGTTATGGTTTGACTGAAGGAACATACAGTACTCAGGTTTTGTTCGCTCTGAATTATGTGCATGTTGATATACTGTACTTATGCATCATGCTTGTTCTTAAACAGACAGTACCGTAGCAGGCACTCCCGCAATCAGCTCCACCACCACCAACATCACCACCACCACCACCACTACCACCACCACCACTCTTACCCCCACCCCCACCATGCAACAACACCCTAATGCAAGCAATCACACAACTACGTCAGGTAATAATCACGTTTGTGAAGGACAAAGCTAGTGAAGTTATTTTACTTTTAGCTTTTACTAGATGCTGTTTGTCAGCGTGCGCAGAGTACAGTACAGTACGTCCCAGAGATGAGTCTTTAATTTAAATAACTTGAATAAAAGACTGACTTGAGACTTTGAGAAAACTTTAATGTATCTTAAGGGCATCATAGTAAATCATATTTTTTTCTATGATGGATATTGTAATATGTTTACTTCGCTGTAATTAACAACCTGCTAATGATTTTTGACGATTTTCAGATAACTTTAACTCAAGCACCTCTGACTCCACACTCACTAACTCCACCACGAACTCACCCTCACCCTCAGCCTCAACCTCACCCACACCCACACTCACAACAGGTAACAGGATAATGCTGGATCACTCACTCACTCACTCACTCACTCACTCACTCACTCACTCACTCACACACACACACACACACACACACACACACACACACACACACACACACACACTCACTCACTCACTCACTCACTCACACACACACACACACACACTCACACACTCACACACACACACACACACACACACACACACACACACACTCACTCA
>JAAGKR010014518.1:0-11615 GCA_011419295.1 Clarias macrocephalus
GAAAGATGAGAAAATACCTTCAGTGTACAGGTTACTTATCTTGGAAATACCATGGGCCTGCCAGATCTTGAATGCTGAATCGGATGTGGAGGGTTCAAAACGGCAGTTCCTGTAGATTGGAGCTAGAATAGAGGGACCAGAGAGACCAAAGTTTTTCCTAATCTGATTCCAGATCTTCAGAGATACAGAGACCACTGGGCTGCTACTTAGGCGTGGAACTGGAATTGGCAACTGTGAACACAGTGCGGAGGAGAGATAAAATGGGGAGGAGTCTCTTTCCATACATACCCACATAGGCAGAGGATCTTGCTCCTCCATCCACCACAGAAGTTTTTGGGTATTAGCTGACCAGTAGTAATGTCTAAAATTAGGAAGGGCAAGGCCTCCACTCTTCTTGGGAGACTGCAAGATTGACCTGCGAATCCTAGCCGGTTTTCCATCCCACAAGAACTTGGAGATCATTTTATCTAGTCTGTCGAAAAATGATTTAGCTAATAGAATGGGGATATGTTGAAACAGGAAGGAACCTTGGGAGAACCACCATTTTAATTAAATTTACACGGCCTAGCAGTGAGAGTGGCAGAACCTTCCAGCGGTCGAAGTCCCTCTCTGTCTTTGAAACTAGTGGCAAAAAGTTATCACAAAACAGATCTGACTGGGATGTGGAGACAGAAATGCCAAGGTAACGGAAGCTGTCAACTGCCCATTTGAATGGTGCCACAGAGTGTGGAAGGTGTTTGGCCGATGCATTGATAGGCATAATCTCGCTCTTTTGATAATTAAGCATATACCCGGAGGTTGCACCATATAGGTCCAAAATATTGAATATTGCAGGAAAGGAGTGGATTGGATCAGAGACATATAAAAGCAAGTCGTCTGCGTATAAGGAAACTTTATGGATTGTGTCACGGCGTACTATGCCACTGAAGCTAGCCTCTGAACGTAGCCAGATGTTCTATCACAAGGATAAATAACAGTGGTGACAATGGGCAACCCTGTCAACCCTCTGTAAGGAAAATGAGGGGGAGATAGTGTTGTTTGTTCGCACTGAGGCCATTGGTGAAGAATACAGGAGCCTGACCCAATGTACAAAGTCCTCGCCAAACCCAAACCTGTTCATCACTTCATAGAGAAAGGGCCATTCGACCCTATCAAAGGCCTTTTCCGCGTCCAGAGATATGACCACCTCAGGTGGTGAATTACCAGACGTATGAATGATGTTGAAAAGTCGTCTGCTATTATGCCAAGATTGACGACCTGGCATGAAGCCAGTCTGATCGAGTGTTATGATGCCTGGGAGAACTTGTTGCAAACGAAGAGCCAAGATTTTGGAAAGAATTTTAAAATCCACATTTAGAAGCGATATTGGCCTGTAGCTGCTACAAAGCAGGGGGTCTTTTTCTTTTTTAAGAATAAGAGAAATAGTGGCCTCCGACAAGGTGTTTGGAAGACGCTGGAGAGCAAAGGCTTTATTATACATGTCCCTTAAATTAGGAGCGAAAAGGTTAGTAAAGGACTTATAATATTCAGTTGTGAAACCATCAGGACCAGGAGACTTGCCACTCTGTAACGATATAATGGCCTCTTGAACCTCCGATATAGTGATAGGCCCACCCAGGCCTTCCACTACATCGGTTTCAATCTGTGGGAAAGTGATGGCATCCAACACGTCATCAGGAGGTGGAGGGCGTTCAGAAGTGTAAAGATTAGCGTAGAAATCAGCAAAGGTCCCGTTGATTTCGGTCGGATCTGTGAGAATCTTTCCTTATGTAGATTTAATAGCCGGAATGATTTTTGAAGATGCTTCGGCTCTAGCTTGATGTGCTAGAAGCCTCCCAGCTTTATCGCCAGACTCAAAAAAGCGCTGTCTGGATTTAAGCAGTAAGGCTTTAACTTTATTTGTAGAAGCAAGGTTAAACTCTGTCTGCAATCTTAGACACTCACTGTAAAGGGAGGGGTCTGAACTGGCAGCGTAGCGGTCGTCCACCACCTTGAGGTCCTTAAGAAGTTTATCAATGTATGAGGTTTCAGTTTTCCTCATGTGTGAAATAAAAGAGATGAGCTGACCTCTAATAAATGCTTTTGATGCCTCCCAAAGAGTTCCCCTGCTCACCTCGGGCTGATCATTCAGTTAAAAAAATAACACAATTTGGGAGTGTAGAAACTGCTTGTAATTATCCTCTGCCAGGAGGACAGAATCAAATCTCCATGACTTCAAGGGGCTCAGCCATGTAGATAAATTCAGGTCAAGGGAGATTGGGGCGTGGTCTGATATTGCAATGTTGTGGTAGTCTGCCGTGATAACTTTGGAAAGCAGTCTTAAATCGAGGAGAAAAAAATCTATGCGAGAGTAGGTATGATGAGCATGTGAAAAAAAAGAATAGACCTTGGCTGTGGGGCAACTGTGTCTCCACGGATCCACAAGGCCATATCGTTGTGCCATAATGTGTAGGGTCTTGGCTGAGTTGGATAAGGGGACTGGCTTACTAGATGACCTATCTAATAGTGGGTCCTGAACAAAATTGAAATCACCTCCTATAATTATGAAATGGTTTTCTAAGTCTGGGAAAGATTTGAATAGTACTACTCACAAATGACACATTATCCCAATTAGGGCCATAAACACAGATCAGCAAAGTGGGGGTATTTTCAAGTGTGCCAGAAACCATAACATATCGCCCATCCAGATCAGCGGTACATTTGTTTACTGTGAAGGGGAGGTCTTTATGAAGTAAAATGGCAGTACCTCTAGCTTTACTGTTAAATTTGGAATGAAAGATCTGACCCACCCAGCCAGTCTTAAGCCGCATTATCTTTCTGTTACAAAGATGAGTTTCTTGGATAAAGTATATGTCTCCCTTAAGGTGCTGTAAGTGGGACATAATCCTACCTCTTTTCGTGGCGTTGCCCATCCCCTTAACATTCCATGAAATTACCCTAACTGGACGACTCGTACCAGCCATATCTTAATATGCTTAGTGGAGGAGATAAGATTGGGGAGAAGGGGAGGGAGGGGGTCTGAAGAAAGAAAAAAAAAAAGAAGAAAAAAAAAGGGAAAAACACACACACACACACACACACACACACACACACACACACACACACACACACACACACAGATATAAACAGGCCTGAGCTTCCCATAAACAACAAACATCCAGTGACTAACGCACGACGGTGCTAATAAGCACTGATAGAACTTCCTTGAATTCTAAAAGTTCCCTCTCCCGAAGGATTAAATATTAGATAAATTGGTCACAAAGATAAACAAATAACCCGACAGATAACGGTATTTAAAAAAAAAAAAAAAGGGGGGGGGGGAAGAAAACCCCACTCACAATGCCGTGGAACCAGGAACAGATAAAAAAAAAAAAAAAAAAGCATAACAGTCATGTTATGGAGAGACAAGGTAACGATAATCTTACCCAATGCAGATAACTTTAAAATGAAAATGAAAAAGACCGCTACAAAAGTTGGTCATAAATCAAGGCACATGTTGTGTGGTGGCAGTATTGACACTGTTCAGTTTCCATCTACAGGGGCGACCGGGTGGTGATTGGTAACGATAAAGTTTTTAGCGTTCCCCACGGAGGAGAGGTGTTTTCTGGAGCCATCCTTCGTTACGATGGACAGCTTAGCCGGGTAACGCAGAGAGGGTTTCAGGCCGAGGCTGTACAGTTCCTTCATCACATCCCGGTACTGCGCGCGTTGCTCCATAATCTCGGGGCAATAATCCTCAAAAATAAAAATTGGGGAGTCTTTATATTTAATTTTGCCTCGCAACGTCCGCGCCTCGCGCAGCACCAGTTCTCGGATTTGTGGACGATGAAAGCACATCACCACAGGTCTGGGTTTCTCGGATGGCCCTGGTTTAGTGGCTCGTGTGCGATGAGCACGGTCTAGCTCAGGTGGCGAGGTCAGAACATTGTCACCAAGCACTTCATATAACATTTGAGAGAAAAACACTCTCGGTTGGGGGCCTTCAATGTTTTCAGGAATACCTATCACTCGTATGTTGTTACGTCGGCTTCTGCCCTCGAGGTCAATTAGCTTAGCCTTTAGCTTAGCATTCTCTGCGGCCATAACAATTAGCTTTGCCTCGGTAGCCTGCCAGCTCGAATCGGCAGAGTTCGCAAACGATTCTAGCTCTAAAATCCGTTGCTGGTGGTCTGTGATTGTTGTCTGAAAGCTGTCCATCTTGGCTTCAAGCCTTGTGTATGAACTTTTAATCTCCGCTAGAACCGCTGCTCGATGCTCTTGAAACATCTGGGCCAATATCGCCGTGATGGTATTAGCCAACGAGTCATCCCGTTCCTGTTCCTCCTTCTTTGTTTTCCTAGACATATTTCTTCACACAAAAGAGTGGTCTTAGTCTTAAAGCTGGTCAGTGACCATGTAGAAACTAAAAAGTTCGGGAGCTCGGGTTAGAGCGACTACTCCATCTCACAGCGTAACCGGAAGTCCCGTCTGTCTCTTTGGGATGCATCCGATGTCTGGGGACGGTTTCACTCTACTAGAAAGACGGTTCTGGCCTCAACTGATGTTGAGCTCTGCGGATTTGGCTACAGTCGCTCGATAGTTCAGGACTGGAATTTCCTGCAAGTCTACCTGAGCCTCCAATAACTACCTGGACTCCATATTAACATCAATTAACATCTGTTATAACAACTGTTATACTGAACTGCCAGCCACCTAACACACAGTATGAATGCAGATCAATTCCTGCTTTCTGTTCACCCGAATGAGGATGGGTTCCCTGTTGAGTCCGGTTCCTCTCAAGGTTTCTTCCTACTGCTTGCTTGGCTTGCTCATCAGGGACTATCTGACTATGTGACCATTTTTTATTCATATACATTCACATTTCATACAAACTTAAATAATTCTCTTGATTGTATAAAGCTGCTTTGCGACGATGATTGTTAAAAGCGCTATACAAATAAAATTGAATTGAATTATATCAGCATTAAATACACAATGGTGGTTCATACCTGACACGTGTCACCACTATCAAGACAATTAAAAAGAGTCGAAAATTAGGGGTGCAACAATTAATCAATGTTGATAATTAAATTATAAAATCAAATTCACACTTCACTTTGCATGTTCATGCACCATTTGACCACGCCCCTTCACCACAGATGTATTCTCAGTTTTCTTAACATTTCAGCTTTACTGCCATAATTGCCATCCGCCATCTTTAAGCTTAGATTGATAGTTATATTTGATTGCTGCTTGTAACATCTGTACCTCCACAGCCCAGGGGAATAAGATCAAGTTCCCCGGATTACTGAGTTGATGCTTTATCCTCACCTAGTGTGTCCATGTATGTACTACCAGCACTTATGCACTAAACACGAGCACCTGTGATTCCCTTGTGTGTCTGACTATTTATTCCAGTCGAACCCGTAGGGCTTCGCCTGTTCACTGTTGTGCACGTCTCACGTCTTCACCCTTTTGTCTGAAAGCTCTTAATGTTTGTGTCTTCTTTTCCCCTCTCACTCCCAGGACTGAACGTGGTCTGCAGGTGTGGGATCCTTTGAGGAAAGGGAAATCCTCAACTAGTCGTATGGACTTTGCAAGTGTTTCATTTCGTTATCTTTCTCCTCACGTGTGAGACTTTTTGTTTACCCACCTGCAGACCCAGTCTGGGAAGTTGGTTTAGGACCGCAGTGCGAGTCCAGAGACGTTGTGTTTTGTGAGAAAAAAGAAATAAAATATATACTTGTGAACATGGAATCTGCATCTGCGTCTGATTCATCTCGGGGAGACATGACACTGCTACGTACTTTGCTTCTCCTTGGTTTAAGATTTTCTTTCAGCAGGAAAGTTTAATAAAGGACATAGCTTTTAATGAAATATTCAGCCTTATTATCTTAATTGTTAGTTACATAAACCACAAAACAACTCCAATCTAAATTTAAAAACTGTTAGTTAAATTAAAGATATTCAGTAATTGTGCCATTTGTAATCTGATTAATCAATTAATTGTTTAATAATCGATAAATTAATCAATTCTCCAAATAGCCATTAGATGTAGCCCCACAGATAATTATTATTATATAATCATTTTATAGCACTTACTCATGCTGTCACACATTTACTATACTGTATTACTTATTGTGCTCAAGGTCACAGGAGGCCTACAGTAGAACCTATCTCAAGAGACTTGGGGCACTAGGTAGGGTACACTCTGGATAGAGTGCCAATCCGTCACAGGGCATGAGCATGAGCACACTCAAACATTGACTCACTGACTCACACAGTGGACAATTTGAAAACACCAATTAGCCTTTGGACTGAGTGAGGAAAACAGATCATCTAGAGGAAACCCAACAAGTAAGGAGAGAATATGCGAACTCCAAAGCTAACTGTACTACAGCTAACCAAAATAAATGTACTAAAATTACTTAAATTATTTTTTAAAGTGTAAATATATATTAAAATAAGTGTTTTTTATGTCATTTCTAACAACCTGGTACAATAAAACTATACTAAGCTGTATTTCAATCTTCCCCACAAGTGTCATTCTTTTCATTTATTTTCTCCCATTTTTAGGATAGGAGGCAGAATTAATAATTTTAACTAGAACTGTATTTTAAACAGGTTCAGATGTTCAGAAATTCATCTAATCTGTCTATTGTATAAGACTGTCTATCAGCAGTACACAACTTACTTGTGAATGTTGAGATTTGAGTTGTTGCTCCTGTAGTCTGATTATCTGCAGCAACTGCAGTAACACTGAATGTGTAGTTCACTCCAGCAGTCAGACCAGTGACAGTGTAAGACAGGTTTAAAGTGTTATTGCTGAAATTCACACTGCCACCAGTACAGTTTACTATAAATAAAGAGCTGTTCCCAGGTAGCGCACTCCAGGTTAGGGACACAGATGATATGGTTTTGTAAAAGGCTGTGAGATTGGCGACAACATCTGGCTCTGTGAAACACACACACATATGTTAAATACTTTCATTAAAAGTGGTGAAATTACTTATTAAAGTGAATATTATTTAATAGCTGTAAGAACAGAAATGATTAATGTGCAGTACAGGACTTACTTGTGAATGCTGAGATTTGACTTGTTGCTCCTCTAGTTTGATTATCTGCAGCAACTGCAGTAACACTGAATGTGTAGTTCACTCCAGCAGTCAGACCAGTGACATTGTAAGACAGGTTTGAAATGTTATTGCTGATATTCACACTGCCATCAGTCCAGTTTACTATAAACAAGGAGTTGCTCCCAGGTGGTACATTCCAGGTTAGAGACACAGATGATATGGTTTTGTAAAAGGCTGTGAGATTGGCGACAACATCTGGCTCTGTGAAACACACACATATGTTAAATACTCTAATTAAAAGTGGTGAAATTACTTATTAAAGTGAATAATCATTTCTGTTCTTACAGCTATTAAATAATAATGTGCAGTACAGGACTTACTTGTGAATGCTGAGATTTGACTTCTTGCTCCTGTAGTCTGATTATCTGCAGCAACTGCAGTAACACTGAATGTGTAGTTCACTCCAGCAGTCAGACCAGTGACAGTGTAAGACAGGTTTAAAGTGTTATTGCTGAAATTCACACTGCCACCAGTACAGTTTACTATAAATAAAGAGCTGTTCCCAGGTGGCGCACTCCAGGTTAGGGACACAGATGATATGGTTTTGTAAAAGGCTGTGAGATTGGCGACAACATCTGGCTCTGTGAAACACACACATATGTTAAATACTCTAATTAAAAGTGGTGAAATTACTTATTAAAGTGAATAATCATTTCTGTTCTTACAGCTATTAAATAATAATGTGCAGTACAGGACTTACTTGTGAATGCTGAGATTTGACTTGTTGCTCCTGTAGTCTGATTATCTGCAGCAACTGCAGTAACACTGAATGTGTAGCTCACTCCAGCAGTCAGACCAGTGACATTGTAAGACAGGTTTGAAGTGTTACTGCTGATATTCACACTGCCACCAGTCCAGTTTACTATAAACATGGAGCTGCTCCCAGGTGGTGCAATCCAGGTTAGATATACAGATGACGTGGTTTTGTTAGAGACAGTGAGATTGGTGACAACATCTGGATCTGTCAATCACACACACACACACACACCTTACTTGTTATCTATTAGTGTATGTCTTTTAACAACATTAATAAAACACAGGAAATGTCTTTCAGAATATATGCGTCAGAATATAGATGTGCGTCTCTAAATTAAAACTAATCTCCATTACACATAAACACAGAAATCTTAAAGAGAGAGTTACAGATAGACAAAAGGTCATGAGAAACATTCCTAGTTGAATATATTAAAAAGATCACAGCAACCATTTTGTAATTAATGACAGCTTTCTATATAATGGACAAAATGATTATAAAAAATAAACGTTAAACAATGATTGATAGAAGAGAAAATTAGCCTTATAAAATGTTCTCGCATAATAAATTATTTTTTTCTTTGTCTTTCGGCTGTTCCCTATCAGGGGTCGCCACAGGAAATGATCTGCCTCCATCTAACCCTATCCTCTGCATCCTCTTCTCTCACATCAACTAACTTCATGTGCTCTCTAACTACATCCATAAATCTCCTCTTTGGTCTTCCTCTAGACCTCCTGCCTGAAAGTTCCAACCTCAGCATCCTTCTACCAATATGCTCACAATCTTTCCTCAGAACATGTCCAAACCACCTCAATCTGGCCTCTCTGACTTTATCTCCAAAATATCTAACATGGGTTGTCCCTCTGATGGTCTCATTCTTGATCCTATCCACCCTTGTAACTTCTAATGAGAACCTCAACATCTTCATCTCTGCTACCTCCAACTCTGCCTCCTTGTCTCCTGTCTTTTCTTCAGTGCTACTGTCTCTAAGCCATAGAGCATCACTGGTCTCACCACTTGTACACCTTTCCTTTCATTCTCACTGAAACTCTTTTATCACATAACACACCTAACATTTTTTCCACCTGTTCCAACCTGCCTGTACATGCCTCTTCACCTACTTTTCACACTCTCCGTTGCTCTGGACCTTTGATCATTATAATAAATTATAGCAATTACTAAATAATGTTCATAGAACATATGTTATTGACAATAAATGCATTAGGCACAATCAATGTAATTTTAAAAAGTTTCATATAGTACAGACCAAAAGTTTGGACACACCTTCTCATTCAAAGAGTCTGAATGTGTATTATGGCAAGAAAAAAGCAGCTAAGTAAAGGAAAACAAGTGGCCATCATTACTTGATGGTAATGAAGGTCAGTCAGTCCAAAAAATTGGGAAAACTTTGAAAGTGTCCCCAAGTGCAGTCACAAAAACCATCAAGCGCTACAAAGAAACTGGCTCACATGCGGACCGCCCCAGGAAAGGAAGACCAAGAGTCAAGAGGATAAGTTCATCTGAGTCACCAGCCTCAGAAATTGCAGGTTAACAGCAGCTCAGATCAGAGAGCAGGTCAATGCCACATAGAGTTCTAGCAGCAGACACATCTCTAGAACAACTGTTAAGAGGAGACTGTGTGAATCAGGCCTTCATGGTAGAATATCTGCTAGGAAACCACCAACAAGAGACTTGTTTGGGCTAAAGCACACAATAAAGAACGCAATAAAGAAAACTCTTTGAATGAGAAAGTGTGTCCAAACTTTTGGTCTGTACTGTATATCTAGTTTATAATCAACTCTCACACCACAACTTTATAACTGCTAGCTTTGTTTGTAATAATTTCAAATTTGCATTACATTAAAAAACAACAAAACCAGTGATTATTCATCCATATTATTAAAACTATTGAATAGCAATATTATGTGCAATGCAGGACTTACTTGTGAATGTAAAGATTTGAGATGTTGCTCCTCCAACTGCAGTAACACTGAATGTGTAGTTCACTCCAGCAGTCAGATTAGTGACAGTGTAAAACAGGTCTGAAGTGTTACTGCTGATATTCACACTGCCACCAGTCCAGTTTACTATAAACAAGGAGCTGTTCCCAGATGTTGCATTCCAGGTTAGATACACAGATGATGTGTTTTTGCTTGAGGCAGTGAGATTGGTGACATCTGCATTTGTGAATCACACACACACATACCTAAATTATATATATGTACACATGCATACAAACATACTATACAGTCATACTTATTACTCTGCTGCCACATGATGGACTGAGTAGATACTATAGATCACATACTATAAATGTGCAGGTTTATGAGAGTTCCTAGTAAAGTGGACAAAGAGTGTATTAGCTATTAATTGTCTGCTCCTCCATTTTAATTTACACCTGACATGTAAGTTAATGTGCTGGTGGAGCAAATAACTGATTAAACAAACACACCATAATCTGTTAATAATAAATTCTGTTTGTGGAACTGTGTTATAAAAGCAGTATCACACTCGAGGTCATGCTGTTGTGCTGGATATCATCATGGCAGTGCTGTGCCCTTGTGCATATGATCGCATCAAAACTGTGCTAATATTCAGTACAACAGCATGACCTCGAGTTTGCGTTTCCTTAATTATACAGTGAAGATCCTGGACCAATGAATAAGAAAATTACTATGTTCTGTCTTACTGTTTTGTAACTGTTTGTCTGAATAACAAAAAATACTTAATTTACTCAACAAACATTCAAAACAATTACATGAGGCTACACAATTGGAAGCTCTAATTCATACCTTCGTTCATCATCATGTCATGTTTGTGTGATAAGACATTTTTGCTGACACAATTAAACACATAATTCTTCTTTTAAATCCCAAATATTTTGTTTGCTTTTTTGCTATTGCCACTATTACAAGCCATCCAATGAGTTTTGTGTAATCCCATGCCATCCTATCATTGGTGGTTTAGTCCCACTATAGTCCCAGTACCACCTCTTGCCAACACCAAATATTTTTTTAGATCTGCCACTGTGTATGATGACAATAAAGAAATTGTGTTCTATTCTCTTGTAAAATGCAATTGTATTGCCAAGAAAATGTGAAAACAGTGAAAAATCAGACTCAACAGAAAAAAAAATTCAAGCACACAACCTTAAAATCCTTATCTAGTTTCTTACAATCTGGGATGGTGGGTATCCACTATTTTGTCACCACACTTCATTGCAAATTGGCTTCTTTAGACACATACAAACAAATTACAACAGATGGATATATATATATTTTTGTCTCTAACAAGAACTAACAAATCAAATGTCGCTACTGAAGACTTATTCACAAAGAAAGCTTTTATAAAGCATCTTTTAGCTGCACACAGCTTCTATTTTACAATAACTAATGTTTAAATTAACACCAATTATTAGACACCAACACTCACTTACAGAACAACAGACTTCAAAATGTTCTAATGTTTAAATTTCGTTAATTCAATTATAAGACCTGTTGCAGAATAACATTATCTGAAAGCACAAGTCTTACAAGTGGCTGCTGAGATTTGAGTTGTTGCTCCTGTAGTTTGATTAACTGTAGAGACTGTAGAAACACTGACTGTGCTGCTCCCAGATGTTACATTCGAGGTTTGAGACACAGATGATGTGGTTTCGTTAAAAACACTGGAATTGCTAACATCACTTGTGGTAACAGCTCCTGGAATTAACACACACAAATGACAATATTATTAAAGTAATTAAA
>JAAGKR010014519.1:0-11615 GCA_011419295.1 Clarias macrocephalus
ATAGCATCCTCTGTGGATCTATTTTTACGGTAAGCAAACTGATAATGGTCAAAAACTGGGGGTAGGTAGTCCTTAATGTGTCACTTTACTTATTTGTGGAAGTTAACAACCATTAAACCATATTCATGATGTAGCGAGTGTGACTGATTAAGCCGTGGTGTTATGGTTACCATCTGGTAATTTTAAAGTCATTTTTATTAATGGAATTAAAGCAAACTTCAAAAGCACCAAATCCATGTAAATAATTTAAGCAATGTGAACACTTACCAGATCGTGTTCCTGCAGGGACGAGTACAAAGTAAGTACTCGTCCCTGCAGGAACACAATCACAGAGGCTTGATTAATTGAGTTTGGATTGCTTTATCCTTCGTGCTCTTAGTCTGCCGTCGTAGTAAATAATAATCCAGGACTTTCCTCTCATATTATTAACATAGTAGCTCATATTAGTTTAGATGATTTCACATTATTTGTAAAATGTGAAAAAGGAAATATCAGAACAATTAAATTATTTCAAAGAAACATTTTTATTTTAACCATTATTTACAACATGGGGTATTTCTTTTTCTTTAAATAAACAAATGATTTACTTGATCACAATCTTAATAAAAATAAACATTATCATGGACAAACATCAACGATGGACATGTGCATTAATTATTAAAAAAATACCACAATTTATACAGAATGAACATAAAAACTCAACACACAATTACTCAGTCATCAGACACACACACACACACACACACACACACACACACACACGCACGCAGACACAGAAATAAACCTGTGGGAAACTGATCAACAGTTCATGCAAGAATGAAACATTGAAACACTTTTTGTTTTTATTTTCAAGACTGAAAAAGTAATTAATAAAATAATAAAATTATAAAGCCAATAAAAATACTCTAAATTCCAATTTAAGAGAGATTAAGTTATTAAATATGTGACAAATGGTGGTACATCCAATCTGTGTGTGTTTGTGTGTGTGTGTGAGAGAGAGAGCTAACTCATCTAGAGTCATATTTATATATGTATGAATATACATACAGATGTGTGTGTTTTTATGTATATGTGTATATATATATTTTTTCATGCGTCTCATACGGTCCAATTATCATCAAACTATGTAAATAATCCAGTTGTTCTGTTTCTCTTTGCTGTCCTTGCGAGTTGTTGTTAATGTGCTGAAACACTGATCACTTTTTTACTGGCCTGTTTGTGGTTAATGACATCCCGGTGTTTGGAGATAAACGATTGGTGTTTGTTGTTGTTGTTCTCATTCAGAAGAGCGTGTAAAAGATCAGCAGCATAATACACATCCTCGGCTCCACAGTTACCATAGTGACAGAGCCTAAACAACACAAACACAAATAAACACTGTTAGCATCATCACTGTTAGTAAAATCGGAGTTTACGCACCGTCTGAACTATCACACAGGATCCCGATAACCACTGCCGTCCTTCAGTCCTTTACCCAAGACCCAGATATGTCCAGGTATCATTGGCTTTGTGTTTGAATAGACCATGCATGTGCCAAGCAGTACACCAGGCCAGGAGTGCCAGACCTCACCTCTCCTCGTGAAATGTTCAGGTGTATAAGATGAAACACACATGACACGAATACACACAAAACCAGATAGCACTAATCACCGCACTTCTCTTTTTCCACCTTTCTTCACTTTAAGCATTTACAGTAGGTAGTCAGCCAGAATGGCCTCCGCACAAAACGTCAGGGGCCAAAAATAAATCAGTCGCATTTCAAAGTCATTCGTGAAATGACCACCAGGTGGCGCAAAGGGACATTTTGCAAAACAGCTGCAATTGCCGTTTTTAATTCTAAGTAAAGGTTAAGTCGTTAAAAAGTCATAATAATATGTTGTATCAAAGAAATACTACAGTGATGGTAATTTCCACATTTGAGTGCTTTATACAACAAACATGAAAAATCTGAACCAGAGCTACTGACATTCACTGTACAATAATGAGTAAAAAAAACATTTAGTTAAATAGACTGTTTATTGTTATTATTTTTAAAAATGTGTTACATTTAAAGGCATCTGACTTTAAATATAGAAATAAAAAAATGACTTTCAGAGTAGGAAATTAGAATAACTCAAAAAAATAATTGTCTTACATTTGTGTAAATGTTTCAGAGGATTACTAAATAATATTTATGCAGTATAATCAGGGTCTCTCATTCCTATTCATTCTCGGTTGTTGTTGTTGTTTTAGTGTAACTGTGTGTGTGCTTTACAATGTCAGACAACATTTAAATGCAAATAACTCCCCCCTCCCCAGGTGTGAACTTGTCTCAGCTATACATTCAGGGCCCGTATTCACAAAGCTTCTTAGAATTCTCTCAGAGAGCTCCTATCTTAGCCTAAAAAGTCTTAGACTAAAAGTGATTTAGAAAACTTCTTAGAGCAACTCTGAGTAAGGAAAGTTCAAAACCCTTTATCGTAGTGAGGGGGTGTGGTCTACAGCCCCCAAAATAAATGCATAAAATAATTAATACAATCTTTAAAATGAAAATAAAACAAATTAATCTGCACTTTACCTTTTAAAAAAGTACAAATAAATCCTGACAGATAAGTGTTTCCATTGGTGCGCGCACGCGCCGTGTGTGTGTGTGTGTGTGTGTGTGTGTGTGTGTGTGTGTGTGTGTACATTAGCCCCTTCCCCCACCTCGCTTTTTCACAACACACACACACACACAACAGAAACACTGTTTTAACAGGAAAAAAATAAATCTCTCTGAGACCGACATTAGTGTATATTAACAGATTCACTTTTTAAGTTTCAGAACAAGCGCATAAACACAGCGGAAACACAGCGGTTTAACGGAAAATAACCGAGACTGGCACGAGCGCATACTAAGGGAATCACTGCTGTAAAGTAAAAAAAACAAACAAAACAAAGGAACCAGCACCTCACCTTTGAAAAGAATCGCGACAGAGCGGAGTTTCTGTGTGTTTGTGAAGCCGGGAGGGTGAAAAGGCGAGAGAGAGTCTGTGTGTGTGTGTGTGTGTGCGCGTGTGTTTCAGTGTCAAATTGCGCACGCACGAGCGGAGTTTCTGTGTTTGAAGCCGTGGGGGGAAGGAGGGAGGGAGAGGGAGGGGGGGTAAGGTGAGAGAGTGACGCTCGGTGTCAAAATAAGAGTCGTATGTGTGAAGCACGATACTCGGCGCTCGTACACTAATACTTGCTCGGTTTCCGAATAAAAAATTATTTAAAATCTTTGCTCGGTTTGCGGAACACTCGTAAACCACGTTACTCGCAATCCGAGGTTCCACTGTACTTGATAATAGGATAAACAGTCAAATCATAATGTTTGTATATAATGAAATTGTATAATCATGACTACAGGCTACTTTATGCAAAGTTTCTGTTATAGACTAAATATCTTAAAGTTCATTAAAACAGACAAATGTTGAAAATGTGTCGTCTTTTGAAGCAACCAGTTTCCACACAGTCGTTAGTATATTAAAGTTCTTACATTTATTTACTAAACTGATTTTATTACTTGTGATCCGTTTCAGACTGATGGGAGCAAAATGTCTCAGCGTTTACAGTTTACATGATCACAGGACAGTTTATTTAAGTTACACTTTTGGATGGTTTGTAGCCAACAATCCAAGAGAGATGGAAGGAAGTAAAACAACAAGAAAACCAGCCTGGACAGAAGAGCAGCGTTTACTTTCAGCTTCACGTTCAGTGTTTGGAGAATATTTCTTCCTTCCGCCATTTTGTCCTCTGCTATAGAAACTCTTAAGCCTCTTAAAAGTCCTCCTCTCTGCTCTTAACACATTCTACCTCAAGAGCTGTTTTTAGGGCGATGATGTTTTGTGAATCATTTTCATCTTTACTAAGATTTAATCCTAAATTTAAGGGAAAATTCTAAGAAAATGTCATAATTCTGGGATTTTTCTTAGAATTTCGTCACTAGGAGCAACTTTTAGTTTAAAAAGCTTTGTGAATACGAGTCCTGGATTCTAGATTCTAAAATTGACAGATTTACAGTTTTTTAATCCCTGGAATGGAGGAGATGGAGATTTTCCTTATCATAACATGTGTTGTATTGTTTACAGCAGTAAAACCACTATTCTGGTTGAGTACCATCTGTAAGCCTATTGCGCACACACATGAAGCACGCACACACACACACACACACACACACACACACACACACACACACAGTTTTAGCCCCAATAACACAGACATGTCTCAGGTTTTTGAGAAAACTCTTTGCATATCAAACCTTATTTGCTCAGAACAACAAAAATAAAACTGAACATGATATCACTCCTACCCAATAGCATCATAACAGTAACTAACCAAGATCTTCTCCTGTTTTTCTTGTTTTTTGTTTCTGTGCAAAATAAATCCTAAAGTCACATAACATGAGGTTTTGGAGCTCAGGTGTGCTGAGGATATCTCCAGGTGAAAGGAAATCTGTTCTCACTCTGAACACGTTAAATATTGAAGCCTTCAGTACTGCCAGAGACACACACGCATGCACCCCCCCCCACCCCCCCCCCCCCACACACACACATATAGACAGAGCTGGGCAGCTTTGCCTTCACCTCACTGCTGTGTTCAGTAATCCTGTGGTTCAAGTCACTAATCCAAAAGCATAAACACATTTGCTGGATTTGTGTAGAAATCTCATGCTTTAAAAGTGATTAAATGAACAACGCACAGTATAAACAATAACAAATTTCGAATGTACTTTGAGTATAATTTAGCTGTAAAATTATTTAAAATAGAAACAGAAGGAGAAATGAAATGCTGGAGCAATAATTGTTTGATTAATTGACTTGTTTTCATAATTGTTAGAAGTCACAATTGTAATTAAAATTGTACAGCCATATTTCTCCTGTGCTTTGGTCTTGGCAGATTAAAATACCTGATTTTTGGGGAAATGTATTAACCTCAGCCACAGGCTCTGACCAGTTTGCATGTGTAGCGTACATAGAGGATGCACTCTTTATCCACACTGTATTAATGGTTTACAACGTTGTTTAAATTACCAAACACACACACACACACACACCGCACGTAAAAAAGTTAAACGACTTGGAGAGATGGCAATGAAGAACAGCAGTAAGAAGAAGAAGAATTTGATTTTACAGGCAAATTAAACATGCAGCAGTGGCTAATGATCTGTGATGCTGTGAATTCTGTGTGAATTAATTATTTATATTTAAAAATACAAAAGGTTTACATGGCGTAAGGGCATAACCTCGCCACAGAGTTTTGTAAAGTTCTTGTTATTTATTTATTTATTTATTTAATTTACATTTTTAGAGGTTTTCCTAAAGATCTTATTCATGGGTCTCCGAGTGGCGCAGTGGTAAAGTGCTCGCCCTATCATCCGGAGATCGCCAGTTCGATTCCCGGGTGGTGCTGTAACCTCTCGCAGCCGGAGGGGCGTCTGTGAGCCCACGCAAGCAGAAGGAGCGGATAGCGCCGTCCTCCGAGTGTGTTACTCCGCCCCCAACGGTGCGCGAGTGATCAGTTCGAAAAGTTGCGGTCGGCTGGCGTCACGTGGTTCGGACCCAGCTTCGACCCTCCCAGCTGAGTGGTAGTAGCCTTAATGTGGAGCCCCCTAGTGACGGGGAGGAATTGGACACGACTAAATTAGGGAGAAAATCTGGGGAAAAAATCCCCCCCCCCCCCAAAAAAGATGTTATTCATAGTGCTCGTAGCAATCCGTGGCTCAGCATCCACTCATCCGCCTCATCAAATCTGTGTGATCTCTAAAAATTCGACGCTCTCTGCGGATGTGCTGGAGGTCAAATCATCTAACAGCAATCTATATGCCATTCAGAGGCAGAGCACACACAAACATCCAGGTGTTTATAGTCTTTATTGTGATCAGTTGACCAATAGTATCTCTTTAGCCCATGCATTAAGTAAGCCAATTATTGTAATTCCCCTAAAAACATAGAATAATCTAAATTTGATTACATGATGCATTTTTATGTTATGTTTCCATGCATCAGGCACACGCTTTGTGCATAGTGAAAGTGGGAGCTTTTTGCTCTTATCTTGGTAAGAGTGCTCTTAACCACTCTTAATATTGAGCACAAATAAGAAAACGCTGGTGAAACCCCAGAAAGCACAGGGGCCCAAGTTCACCTAAAGATTCTCTTTAGTGTCGTTTGTTCTGCATACTGTGTTACTGGCCTGCAGATCTTAAGAAATGTTTGTCATTAACCTTCCATCCAGTTAAATCTATTCCCGTTGTTACTGTCATTATGTTGTTACATTAACCAACAGTCGAAGGGTGAAACAGAACCAGCGCATCAAACACTGCGTAACTGCGGCTGAAACGATTCCTCAAGGAACTCACGTAACTCAAACAATCATCTGTGCAAATCCTTTACATCTCAGCTTCGTTTAATCCAGTAAACTATATGCAGATCAACGTTTCACAGAGATAAGGTGACTCGAGTCATGAAGAAAAATTTTTGTTTAAAGGCCAGGATGCAAAATAGAAAAAGAAAAAAACCAGAAAGTGTACAAAGAAAGAAGGAATCACTTGATGTTGTGATGGCTGACCCTTTTAACAAGAAGCTGGGATATGCAAAGAATAAAGAATTTCACTCTACAGTAAAGTATATGTGAGGACTTTCAGATAAAAAATAATACACACACTCACACACACAGTACCAGTCTCAGTCTGCATAAAGAACATTACATTAATAATGATCCATAATAAGTTTGTATTTTCTGTAAAATACACATTGTTTATATTATGTGAGGTGAAAAAAACATTTTAACTTAAACTCCATCTCTAATTCACCTCAGGACAAACTGCAGTCACACATCTCACACACACACACACACACACACACACACACACACTATAATAGACACGTGAATCACCAGTCGATACGATGTTATCATGATTCTCAGGTTCTATAAATATGGTGATTTTATAAACATCTTGACTTGATATTTACATTTTCAGATGATTTTATTGCAATTTTAATCCTTTAAATAACTTTGTGTAGCATGTTCTTTATAACATTAGTTTTCTCACTTATACACAAGTGCAGTATTTAAACACTACAAACAAACTGTTTAACTTTTAACTTTAAATTAAACTAAACACAAAGTTACATAGTTACTGAGCAGCGCGTATCTCTGTCAACCGCCATAATAGTTATTTCTAAACAAACTTGGCAAACAATTCACTCCTAACACACAGGATGAAAATGCGTAAATAGTTTAGAGAGAGCGCCACCTGTAGGAGCATAAAGAAATCTGTGGAGTCATTGTGGTCGTACATGAATCAGCACACAAAACTGAATCCATTTTCCCCATCTCTACTCAGTAGCACAAACAAATCCACACATACACACATCAGAATTCATCGCTGATTCAGTCCTGTCTTAAAATTTTAAAAGAGTTTTCACCAGTGAGCTTGGATGGTATCATTTACACTAAAGAAATAATTTTCTTATTTTCATTTTGGTAATTAAATTAGAAATTACTATAAAATATGTATGACTAATAGTTACTTTCTATTATCTATTTCTTTTTTAGAAAATGAGTGAGGACTCATAATGATAATAATAGTAAAAAGGAAAGCTGTTAATGAAGAAGCAGCATCAACATCAGCATCAACAAATCAAACCATCAGAATACAGGCTTAATAATTTACTGTTTACACTTTATTTTTGACATTTCTTGCTCCCCAGTGTGTGTGTGTGTGTGTGTGTGTGTGTGTGTGTGTGTGTGTGGATTATCCTTCAGTGCTTGCTGTAGACCCATGAATCATTAAGAAATGTTCTGTTTATAAATTGAACATATGTAGCTATAGAGGAACACTGCGTTTTGTGTGTCGATCAGGTGTTGTGATTAAAGGTCTGGGTCCGTCGCAGGGGATTTTCAAATTGGGGCGTGGCCTACTTACGTTTGGGAATGGCTGCTGTATGTGCAGATGCTACACCATGTGGTGCACTAAGCAGCTGAAGTTATATGGAAGGGGATGTATAAAGAGTTCAGCGGAGGTTTGCAGCTGTTCCTTGGCCTGCTGCAGTGACTTTCACGGCTCCTGTAGTATCTCTCCTCTTACAGGAGGGAAGTGAACATTCCCCTGACGATGACGACTTTCATCCTCTGTAGGCAACGTTTGTGATGGACGTTGTTTTTCACCCCTGTTAGAAGCCTTCATAAGCAGATAGGGAACCACACGGGGGTCGAAATCTACTGCACATTCAGATTTCTTTAAAGCTGCTTTGTAACAAAGCCCATTATTAACAGAACTATATGCCTACAGAATGCCATGTTTCAGTCATCAGCTGCTGCTGTTTAGTTGGCCAACCTGTTCAGCGTTATGTTCAGCTGATTGTTCACTGCAAATTGAGTTTCTCTTTCTTCTCAACTCCAAAATGGTTTACTTTTCTACCATAGACAGTTCTGTGGTCTTTATGTTGATTTTTGCTTTGTTTTTTACAACGAATGCAGCCTTCACAGGTTTAAACCAAGAGGAGACATTCAGAGTTATTTACTGTGTGGAGAGTCAGTCTAACAGATCTCACCTGTGGGACAAGGAACATCTGTCAGTCCTTCTGTACTTCTGATATTTATGATAGGTTGAAAAATGGGTGGGTTGAAACAAAAGATTGATGTATTCTGAGTTATCATTTAATATTCATCTTTTCATTTTAAATAGATGTCTTTTTGCTAATGTATATCAAATAAATAAATAAATAAATAAATAAATAAATAACTTGGCCTTGAATTCCTTCGGGTTAGGGTTAGTATAATATACATATATAATAATATATCCTCTAATATAATATATTATTATTATTACTATTGTTGTTATTATTATTAACACATATAATGACTGACGCATTTTATTCTGCTATTGTTTAAATTCTGCCCTTCATGCGTTTTACTATATTTCTATGTTTTGCTCATTAATAAGATTAACGAGCAGCCTGTTGCTCCGGAGTCTTGGGGATTCACCACTGTGTACGCCATTATCAACTCCGTCATTCTCGACAGGAGGCTGTACCCTGCGTAGTGATCTGTCTCACTCTAATTAGCAAGCATAAAAATGTCTTCCACATGTTGGGGTGTCGGGGTGAGTAACATTTTCAGTCAATCTAACCTCACCCCAATGAATTCTGCAGCCCGCTTCAGTGCTCTGTCCTTTTTTTTTCACCAAAAAAAAACCTAGCGAATTGTAGGAAGGCTAGTTGAGTCCTGAATACACTGCACCTTAGTGGGGGCATGTGGGAGATGATCACTCAGGTACAATAGTCTCTTAATGTCCCTGTCCATCAGGGGAGACAGGTGCACCTGCATTAATCGATAAAATAGCCATGACATCATAAAATGGCTGAAGGCTAGAACCAGCACAACTCTTGGAAGGAAAACTAAGCATCTGAAGCAAAGCCTTGGCAACATGAAAGTACACTCCAAAATGGAGAAACTTAGAGATATTTAAATCACCACGCAACAAGTTGTATGAAGATGCCACCCCTGTGTAATTCAGGTTGTGGAATACGTAGAGTAAAGGAGACAATGCTGAGAATAAAAGTCGCACTGCAGGAGAGACGAGAGATATGTACTGCTTACAAATCAGAAATGAAAACTTACACAATATAAGCTCATGGACATACTGTGGAAAATGCCATTGTGAATGATGGCTAACACTGGCTAGCAATGCTAACTCAGAACTCAAAACCCAAAGGACGTCACAGAGTGCTATAATAAACCCTTATGGCATATCAAAACACACTCATCACAGCAGACTGGGTAAGAAAAGGCGATTCCCAAGGTTACCTATCGTTCCAGCTGTCACAACTGCTAGTGCTAGAGCTTGCTTTGGTGTACAAGCCTGACATGTAGGAGAAAATGAAGGGAAAGAAGCTTTAAGACAGCACAATTTAGTGCAAATTCTGTCATAGAGACATTCAGTTTTCTGAAGGTTTCAGAACTTAAGAAGGCTGAACAACCACGACTCCCACCACGACTGAATATTACTGATGAAGAAGTAGAACATTTGGCTACTCGTAGCCGATGGTAACAGAGTTCACCAAAACACCCTAAAATCTCTGTAATAACAATAATAATTATCATTATTATGATAATAATTATAATGTAGTAATGATAAGGTATTTAGGAACATTTGAGTTCATGGAATGTTTTTTCTCTGTTGCTCTTTCACTCTTTTTGTCTACAACCTACTCTCTCACTCGCTCTATCTCTCCTCATGATTTCTCTCCTGTGTGCTTATTTTCCTCCATGTGGTGGTGCTGTTGCTCCATCACTCACCGGTCTCATGCTGCTGTCTGTTGGAGGCATTAGCAGTGTGTGGTGAGGCTGTAGTGAGGGTTGATGGTGATGATGATGGAGGGATTGGGCGGCTTTTTCCCTGATCCGGTTTGTTAGTGGCTCGTGCTGCGCTCTTTAATGTCCAGCGGTTTTGGATATGAGACACGGCCTCCTCGGCGAGCATGCTGTCCCTCGGCGTCACACGAAGCGTCGCCTGCACTTTAAAGTCCTGGGTGTCATCCGAGTACAAATCTGACACTCGACACTCATACACACCCTCATCGTCCTTCCCCACCTGGGACAGGCTGAGCTTGTGGGAGATGGCGTTCCCCTGCACTCGCACCGTCTGAGTCCAACATCACAGGAAACAACGGAAGGAAGAATCAGTGTTGAATTATCATTAACAGCTCTTACACAAAACTAAATATATATATATATATGTGTGTGTGTGTGTGTGTGTTTGTGCTTTATATTGTTGTAACACTTCATTGTTTCAGTCCCAGAAAGTGAACTTAAATGAGTTATAATGCTGAAGTGTAAAAATGATCGGCCTTATAAATGACTCAGCACAGAGAACTGTGTGTGTGTGTGTGTGTGTGTGTGTGTGTGTGTGTGTGTGTGTGTGTGTGTGTGTGTGTGTGTGTGTGTCAGCTTCATTTCTTTCATGTTTTCAGTTTTGCTCTCTTTCCCCACATGCAATGTTACATGAAGATATCACTCAGCAATTTATAACTATGCCAACCTGCATAGTTTTTGGTTGCCATAGTAACTTTGAAACCATCTTTGATTAAAATCCCTGTTTCTGTACACTTACACTGATCTTAGTAGCTTCTCGTGGAACAACCTGTAACATAAACAACATACACAGTGAAAATCTACAACACAGCATGGACAATTCATAACACACACGAAGGGAAAGAAAGTTGTAGTATTTGGCTTTATAAACAAAGCATCAATAGATCATAAGATGTAGTTCTATCCATAATACTGTTGAATCTGTGCATTGTTTTTATAATATGAACAATATAGTGGGTTTGTGTATGACTGAGTAAGGTTAGTGTAGGGCTGAAGGGGTTAGCGTAGGGCTGAAGGGGTTAGCGTAGGGCTGAAGGGGTTAGCGTAGGGCTGAAGGGGTTAGTGTAGGGCTGAAGGGGTTAGTGTAGGGCTGAAGGGGTTAGCGTAGGGCTGAAGGGGTTAGCGTAGAGCTAAAGGGGTTAGCGTAGGGCTGAAGGGGTTAGCGTAGGGCTGAAGGGGTTAGCGTAGGGCTGAAGGGGTTAGTGTAGGGCTGAAGGGGTTATGTAGGGCTGAAGGGGTTA
>JAAGKR010014522.1:0-10946 GCA_011419295.1 Clarias macrocephalus
CTTGTGGATGAAGTCTGTAGATAAGGCAGTCTCTCCTGATTGAAGCGATGGTGTGACAGCATCTCCTGCATGAACAGTGTCAAGTAAAACTCCTTTCCATGGTCTACCCGCACTTGGTCCCACATACCATAGGTGATCACTGCAGGCCTAGGAAAGAAAATTATTGTAAGTTGTTTTGTTTGTGCAAAATGTTATTTTCATTTCTGTCAAACATTGGGGCACTTTATAGTATACTTTTGAATGTACATGTTCATACACTGATCAACCATATCATTAAAATTTATTAGGTGGTTTTAATGTGGCTCTGATGGGTGTGATGATAGAGTCTCATATGGAGCAAGCAACAATACACTGTGGGTTCTAAAGCCTTCCGATTATAGCTACAGTGCTTGGCAGTTTGCTGTGTATGGGGTGGTGTAGCTACAGACCTGTCAGGGTCACAACATTAAACCCACCTGGTGGTTTTAATGTTGTGGTGTACTTATTTGGTACTTGAACAAAACACAGTAGACAACACTTGTTACCTTTACTGTGCAATAAATGTTTTTGTTACATGATTGCCATGGAATGTTCTTTTTTTCCTTTCCATTTTATTAAATACACAAAGGTATAGGATATATTGAATTGAAATAGCAAACAAAATATTGTTAAAGTTTAAACTGTTAAATATTGTTTGTTATTTCAAGGAACACACCAAACACATTAGATTTTTTCTCTGTTTCATATCCACATTTCAAATAACTAGGTTTGATAGTGTTCATTATTTCAGATAAATTAGGTTAAACACATTTATCAAAAATTGATAAATCAAATTTAAATTACAAAATCAACAGGTGTCTGTGGTACTGTTAGAATTACCTGAAAACATCTTCATAGATGGACAAGTTGTTTTTGATCGGCATTGTGGAATGACTCACAATCTTTTTGCTGAATCCACCAATGGCTAAAACATGGGTCACTCCAAACATCACAAGTTTTTCGTTCTGGTCGAGGTGAAGCTTATGGCCCATATATTCAGCATGGTAGGGTAGGGGGTTAAGGTTCCGAGCTCCTTTAAAAATAAGTGGAATACTATCAAGTCAGCTTTTAACAGTATGCTCAAGCAATGTGAGCTAACTGAAAGTTGGGAATTTTTTTTAAATATTACCAATGGTAGTAGGCTAACTGCAAATTGACATCTTGCTCTATATACTGTAAATAAAATCTGACTTATAAATGAAAGTTGGCAAAATTGTATTTTTAACATTCCATTTTTTTTTTTCAAAATTCATATTTAACATTTAAATTTTCAATATAAAAAACTTCTGGTATTAGGTTTTTCAGTAAAGTGCTGTTAACCTCTCACAATGTGGACTCATCTTATATATTAGAAATGTCTGGTTTATAGTGAATAAAAACCACAGTGAAGCCTATAATTGGCATGTTTTCGTCATTGAAGGTTATAAGCACCTTATGTACCACTGACTATTACAGGCCTTACGCATGAATTCAACACATTTGATCAAACATATGTAAAGGTAGAAGAGCAAGATAACTTACTTGGCGTCTTGCTTCATGATAAGGCCGATGCACCTCCTTTAAAACTGATCCAATTCGTCCTTCTGCAGCATGTATTCCTTTCGTTGATAGATATCCCTTCATCATTTTGCGGCCATATGTTGGCCCCACCAGTAAATAATAATAATAATAAAGTAGCTTTCAGTACAAAATGTTAAATGTGAAGACACTGTGCTAATATCATTAATTACTTGGAACTGGATACAAACTGATGCAACAAGCGCGCGCACATTCTTCGAAGAACAAATGTCTTACCTCGTTTACAGCTTTCGCCACCTCTAATTCCAAGTGTGTGTCAGACAGGCGACAACAGCCCGGGACATTCTCAGCACAAAAATTTCCACAAAACCCTCTGGCTTCTCCAAATTCCCGTGACAAGTGTTCAGAGATTACTTCAGATGAAAAACCTTGTCTTGCCATTTCTAAAATTATGTCTTAGTAAAGTTCCAAAGCCATGACCTTTCACTATCAGCCGGACTGGTGTTACTGTAGCTGCGGGAGTCTGCAGGGGAGATGATGCACACCTCGCACTAACAACTTCCGGCTTCTTACTAATTAAATAACGATTCGTTTCTGGTTTTTGTTTTCTTGCCTTATTCTTTTCTGATGCACAAAAGGAAAAAAGAAGGAATAGCCGTTTTCATTTTTCATTTTTGTTTTATTTTAATTACAAGTCAAATAAGCGTCTATTTTCTTTTTTTCTTTTTCCCTTTTAAACGAAAATTTCAAATACCAAAACATACACGGACCGTTTCGCATCCAGTGATGCTTCCTCAGAGGTTTATCGGTTGATCTAAGAAACTAGGCCTCTATTTATACCTAAATGTGTGCTTGTGAGAAAAAATGTAATTGGTTGTCTCCAGGAGCAACTTTCTCTGTGGTTGAAACTTTTCCTCCAAAAAAAAAGATCCCGCTTTAATCCTTCCCAATTGGTTTACCAATCTGGATCCTCCATTTTGAAAAACCTTCTTTCAAAAAGAAGTCCCCAACCAAAAACCTTCTTTTTCCTTCACAAATAGAAGTTGCACATATTCATTTAAAATACTATGGATATAATCACCGGAAGTGTCCAATGGCACTGGGTAGGTTAGGATTAAATTAAGAATTAATTAATTACCATTCCTGGGTTTCAATTGCTCTGGCAACAGCTTCCACTTCCGGTAATCCCTTTATTTCCAAATTCAAATTTTATTTGTCACATACAGTCATACACAGTACGATATGCAGTGAAATGCTTATACGACTGCCCCGTGACCTTAGAATTTAAAATTTAAAATGTACAATTTTTATCTACAAGAAAAAGGAAATAAATAGTGAATAGTGAAATAATACAAAAAGTTTTCAAAAATATATAGAAATCCGTAAATATAAAATATAACAAACTTAAAGTCTGTGAACTGTGAAAAACTTAAGTCTGTACAATATTGAGGTAGTAAGTGAGATGAGGGAGAATGTGAAAAAAAGTCCTTGAGGTGTGCGAATGTGCATTTGACACCAGTGTATTGGTTTGATTGAGAGACCGTAACGCCTGCGGGAAGAAGCTCCTCCTCAGTCTCTCTGTATTGGCCTTGAGGGAGCGGAAGCACTTTCCAGACCGCAACAGAGAGAACAGTCCATTGCTGGGGTGGCTGAGGTCCTTCACGATCTTCCTGGCCTTTGTCCAGTACCGCTTGCTGTAGATAAAGTGCAGGTCAGGGAGCTCAGTTTGGATGATGCGCTCAGCTGATCGCACCACCCTCTGTAGGGCTTGTCTGTCCTGCATGGTGCTGTTCCCAAACCAGGTTGCGATGTTTCCCGTCAGGATGCACTCTATGGTGCAGGAGTAAAAGTTCCTGAGCACCTTAGAGGGCAGTCTGAAGTCTCTCAGGCGTCTGAGGTGGTAGAGACGCTGTCGGGCCTTTTTCACCATGGTGTTGATGTGACAGGACCATGCCAGGTCCTGCGTGATGTGAACACCGAGGTACTTGAAGCAGTCCACTCTCTCCACTGGGCTCTCGTTGATGACGGGGGTCTGGTAGTTCCTCTCCTGCTTAGTGCTGAAGTCCACTAACAGCTCCTTTGTCTTACTGATATTTAGAAGAAGGTTGTTCCTCTGGCACCAGTTCTCCAGATTTCCAATCTCCTTCAGGTAGGCCGTCTCATCGTTGTCAGAGATCAGGCCTACCACGACGGTGTCGTCAGCAAACTTAATGATGGTGGTGGAGCTGGTAGTGGCCACACAGTCATGCGTGTACAGAGAGTACAGCAGGGGGCTCAGAACACAGCCCTGTGGAGCTCCAGTGCTGAGAGCTCCAGTGCTGCCTGTGGTCTCCCAGTTAGGAAATTAGATATCCACTGACACATGAGCTGAGTCCCAGGTGCTCCAGCTTGGTGGTGAGTGTAGAGGGAATTACGGTGTTAAATTCTGAGCTGTATTCGATGAAAAGCATTTTAACATAATTCCCCCTTCTAGTGTCCAGATGAGTGAGTGTTGTGTGGAGGCATGAGAGATGGCATCATCTGTAGAGCGGTTCGGGCGGTATGCAAACTGAAGTGGATCCAGAGTGCTGGGTAGTGAGGAGATGATGAAGTCTCTGACCAGCCATTCAAAGCACTTCATCATCACTGATGTGAGGGCTACAGGTCGATAGTCATTGAGGGAAGCAGGTTGTGGTTTCTTCGGAACAGGAACAATGATGGACTCTTTGAAGCATGTGGGGATCACCGCCTGAGATAAGGAGAGGTTGAATATCTCTGTGAACACAGGTGCAAGTTGGTCTGCGCAGGCTCTGAGGACTCGATCTGAGATGTCGTCTGGTCCTGCTGCTTTCCTGATGTTCACTCTCCTGAAGGCTCTCCTCACGTCATGCTCGGAGATGATAAACGCGTTTCCCGTGCTGGCAGTGACTTCCTGTCTGCAGCCGTTAGCGCCGCCAGCATTAGCATTGTTAGCGTCTTTAGCTGCAGCCTCGAAACGAGCATAGAAGGTGTTCAGCTCGTCTGCCAGTGTCATGTCCGCGTTCATCATACCGGATGTTGGTGCTTTATAGTCCGTTATTGTTCTTAGTCCCTGCCACAGGCTCCTAGAGTCACTCTGTTGGAGCTGTGACTCTAGTTTCCTTCTGTAGCGCTGCTTCGCCTCTTTCACTGCCATCCGGACGTTATATGACGCAGCCATGTACTCGTTCATGTCCCCCGACGCAAGTCCCGCATTGTAGGCAGCGGTGCGAGATCTCAGAGCGTCGCGGATGGTTTTATCCACCCACGGCTTCTGATTGGGAAACGTTTTGATGGTCGTTTTCTGTACGGTATCATCCGCTAGTTTCCCGGCGAATCCCACAACCGCTTCCGTAAACATGTTGACGTCATCGGAGCTGTTCCGGAACATGTCCCAGTCTGCGTCATCGAGTGCGTCCTGTAGCGCGGCCACCGATCGGTATGTCCAGCGCGCGACCTCCCTCTGAACCAGAACTTCCTGCTTGAGCCTTTGTTTATATTTTGGTATGAGGAAGATGGCGGCGTGGTCAGATTTACCAAACAGTGGACGAGATTGTGCCTTGTAGCCATCCTTGACCATTGTGTAACAGTGGTCCAGTGTCCTTTCGCCCCTGGTCGGGCAGGTGATGTGCTGATAGAAATTCGGTGCTGCGTGTTTGAGGTTGGCATTGTTAAAGTCCCCGGCCACAATAAGCGCAGTGTCCCGGTGCTGTGTTTGGTGCTGTGTGAGAGCCTCATGCAGCTCGCATAAGGCAGCATCCATGTCCGCTTGTGGCGGAATATAAACGGCGCTGATTATGACCGATGTAAACTCCCGAGGAAGATAAAAAGAACATTTGTTGGTCAATAGCTCCAGGTTGGGTGTGCAGGAGTGTGCGTGAGGAACAACACTTGCGCTGTTGCACCAGCTGCTGTTCACCATTAAACACACACCGCCTCCCCTCGTCTTCCCCGAGTCCCGTGTCCTGTCCATGCGGTGAACCGAGAAGAACTCGGCCATGTCTCGGTGAAGCAGAGGAGATTGCAGTCCCGAATGTCTCTCTGGAACTTTATCCTGGCCCTGATGTCATCGAGCTTGTTCTCCAGTGACTGAACGTTGGCAAGCAGGATGCTAGGCAGAGGTGTGCGGTGTGCACGGGCTCTCAGCGTGTTCCTGACGCTGGCTCATTTCCCTCGGGGGCCGTCGCTTCGGGTCGCGTCCTTTGTTCTCCCTCAGGATCTCACTCGGCCAGCTCGGATCCGGAGGTAAAAGCGTCGAATTGTAAGTACATTGTATACCAATAGAAATAAGAGTATCTCTATCGTACCTAATGCACTCAATGGTGATGAATTTGCCGGTTTAAAGTTGCTGGAAATTAAATTAAAAGACAAAAACAAAGTAAAGTAGGTCGGAGCAGTCGTGACGGCAGCCGACCTCACCGGCCGCCATCTTGGTTAGGAACATAGGTTAGGAACATAGTGTTTAACTAGTACCCTGTAGTGAGGGACTGGAAATGCATGGGCCATCCCCCGGGACCCCGCTCACAGTCGATCCCCGGACCATGTTTGTTCAACGGGACGTCGTCCCTGTTTTTTTTATAGTGGACCTCCGTCCACTGTTCCTGAGCTCTATAGCTCATATCCACAAGTTTTAATGAAATCAAACCAAATAAAATCAAATGAATTAAAATCAAATCAAATTAGATTTATTTTTATACTATAATGAAAAACATACATATGTGTGTGTGTGTGTGTGTGTATAAAAAATAAAACTCCTAAAAAATTTTATTTTGCCGAGTTGCAACGTTTTGACCGAAAATGGTCTTCTTCAGGCAAGGGCACTAAAACAAAAAATGGCTACGGGCTTTTAGCAGGTAAGTCAATGTTTCTTCTCACACAATCAAGGCAAAAATGATAAACGTCCCATTTTCCTCACTCCTATATATACCTCCTCCCCTCTATAACTCCTATAATAAGGCAATTTGTATATATTTTTTAAAATATATTTTGTATTACCTCTACAAATGCAAATAGCTTTTAAATGTGAAAACATTATTTCCTATATTTATTTTAAATATTTTACCATTTATTTTATCCTTTAAGATATTTTAACCAACTTATTCACTATATTTTTTCTTTTGGTCATTATTAAGAATTTAATTTTAATTTTACGGATTTTCTTCTCAGGAAAATAAAGTAATTTTAAGGGGTAAAATAGTAGGTTTAAATTGTTGAAAAAAAATATATAGATAGGGTTAGAAACTAAACAAAGTAAGCTTAAGTTTGGGGCTTAAGGTTGTCATTTTTGGGTTTAAATTTTGGATTCAGGAATTCCCAGATAAGATTCAGGGGGTAGGATTAAGATTTAAAGTTGTGGTTAGATTTTAGGATTAGGGTTTAGTTTTTTTTAGGGGCTTATAGTTAAGGTTAGGAATTCGGGTTTGCTTTTGTGGTAAGGTTTAGAGCTTAAGATTGAGGTTGAGATTAAGATTGAGGACTGCAGGCCCTGGACCAACGTTGTGCACTGTCCTGCCACGACTTAATTAATCACAGACCCCTCAAATCAACCCCATAGCACTGAATCACATCCCTCCCTTTGGTTACATTTCGAGCTCTTTTTTGGCAAGTCTTTAGCGCTATGTTTTGGTTTTGTTCAACCTTCTTCAGGCACAGACTTGCTCTTTTTCTTAAGGAATTAGGAATATCAGCTTTAAATGGTAGTGTTTCATCCTCTAATAAATGTCCCTTCTGGCTGCATTGAAGCCGAAATGCTGAAAACTGTGTTGAATGACCATCCGCCCCAGAAATTGCAGCCAAGAAAAAATAAATAAACTGTTTCTCCTTTTTTTTCTAGAATTTATTTTCTTTATTCCCTTTTTGTTCAGCTACAAAAAAAATGCACTAGGTATATTTAATATTTTTCTTTCTCTGTTTTTCTGCTTATTTTTCCTTTTTTCAGGAATTCTCTGTTTTTCTGCTTATTTTTCCTTTTTTCAGGAATTCTGATTCTTCACACTGCAGGTAAGTATTGTATTAGATTCTCGTGTAGTGTTTTTGTCTCACTTTTATAACTCTTTTTCCTTTTATCAGGAATTATGATCCCCAAACACAAGTTCAAGTTCAAGTAGGCTTTATTGTCACTTCAACCATATACAGTTAGTACACAGTGAAACGAAACAACGTTCCTCCAGGACCAAGGTGCTACATACAACATAAATTTACAACATAGATTAACAGAAAGACTAAACTAGTTAACTAAGAGACAACTTAAATTAACAAAAAACTAACTAGCCAACTCAGAGAGGAAGACTATCTACTGTTTTTTTATATATATATAAATACACATAACAGACAACATAAAGTGCACGTGCAAATGTAAACAAGAGCAACAAGTGACAAATGTAAACAAGAGCAACAAAGTGACAATGCGACAAACACAACATAACATAATACTCAGTGGTCTTGAGGTAATGAATTGAGGTGGTGGAGAAACAGTAAATGTTCCTTAATGTAGCAGCAAGGATGTAAAAAAAGTTAGTGCAAAAAGTAATCCAGGTTTAGTGAATATTGTGCAAAAGAGCATTTACAGGTTGGTGTGTATGATAGTCTGGTAGTGTAGATCAGTGTGTTTGCGCTTGTGTTGATTAATCAGTCCAGTCTCAATGTTTGAGATAGTTGAGTTTAGTTGAGTGATTGTGTATGTGTGTGTGTGTATTTATCAGTCTAGACCCTTTTGTTACGGAGACGGGTGGCTTGTGGAAAGAAGCTGTTGCACAGTCTGGATGTGTGTGCCCGAATGCTTCGGTACCTTTTCCCAGGTGGTAGGAGGGTGAAGAGTGAGTAAGAGGTGTGTCTGATCTGCCACAATGGTGGTGGCTTTGCGAATGCAGCGTGTGGTGTAGATGTCCTCAATAGAGGGAAGAGAGACCCCGATGATCTCCTCTGCTGTCCTCACTATCCGCTGTAGGGTCTTGCGGTCCGATGTGGTGCAATTCCCAAACCAGACAGTGATGCAGCTGCTCAGGATGCTCTCGATAGTCCCTCTATAGAAGATGGTCAGGATCGGTGGTGGAAGCTGGGCCTTCCTCAGCCTTCTCAGGAAGAAGTGACGTCATCAAGCCACTGGCTACAACACACGCCAACAAACATAAGATAGCCCTTAACAACTTCAAGCTGATCACTGAGGTCATCGTTAAGGTGTTTGGGGAGAAGGCTGTTTGGGATGCTGCTATGCAGGATGCTTTCAGAAAGGTGATGAGTGGTGTTGTCAATGAGATTGACTGCGTCTACAAGGAGCTTGGCTTCACTGGCTAGATAACATTCCTGGGACCAAGTAAAGGAATGTCCATTTAGTCTGTGGGAGTAATGTGGAATCATGCCGCTTATGGTTGGGGATGGAGGTTGCAAGTAATGTGTTGATTCAGTGTTTAATGTATCTGGTCAAAAAAACAAATCCTAAATAATAAAAGTCAAATGTAAAAGGTCTTGTTTTTTTTTTTTTTGGGGGGGGTATAGTAAAACACTTTAATTTTGGCTCTACCTCCTTAATGAGGTAGTTGCCTTCAAAACTGAAGTTCTGCCAGGAGTTCCCATATATGCTGTTCCCATCATAAAAGTAATTCTCCTTTTTATATATACTGTAAAAATCATTGCATGATCTATAATGTATTGAATCCTAAACTTTGGAATAGGACCATTAGACAAGGATAAAACACCATGTTACAATGATTATACTCCATTTTGGAAGCCTTGCGCTATTGGCTATCTACTGTATGGTGTTTCATATAAATGGTGCTGTGAATGTATTTGTCAAACTTGATGTAATTATCCTTATCTTAATATTACAAAGATGAGAGTAAACACAATGCAGTTAAAATACTTCTATTATTAGGGGGAAAGCTCACAACTTAAACTTCTTGTGCCGCCCTTACGAAAATAAAAATATTCCAATATATTAAATACATTTCCATATACAGGAAACCAGTTATTTAATATGTGAACCAACCATGTATGGATATATATTGCAATGAAGACATAGTTATTGTTTTATTGAAACTTTATGCAGGTTTAAGAATTATAGTTTTACTTTGTCAGTGTGCTCTGATTAATGCCTACAAAGACCATTTTGTTCAAACTATGTGAACATGTAAGCATATTGTAAAAAAAAAAAAAAATTAGATTGTTGAATATAAAATTACACACTAAGTTGTTTGAATATATTTTAATATATCTCAATATATGAAAATCTACAACTTCTTTTCAATGCATTTTTCAATATCTTCTAATTTTGTATATTATGAATATATTTTTGAATGATTCTTTTTTTTCTCTTCTGTTTATCAGTGTAGCAATGAAGAATATTAACATAACCTTTTCCATTTACCAAGAGATCAGAACCCTGGATATTTTAATATAGAGACGGTTCAAATGTATAGAGAAATATATTTTCTTTGCATAATCGTGTGTAATCAAAAGTTTTTGTTAACTGCCAGTCATGTTGACAAAAGAATTTTGGCCCACTCTTTCCAGAATTGTTCTACTTTAGTCACATAGAGTTTACGTATGCACTGCCTGTTCAAGGTTATGCTGCAGCATCTCAATATCATTGTCCTGCTGCGTGACCCAAATGTGTTTGAGCCTGAGGTCAGAAACTGATCACCTTCAATGCAGTCAAAGACCATCACAATACCATCGTTTCACAGCTGGTCTGTTTCTTAATTATATTTTGTTGGTTTTACGTTAGATCTGATGTGCACCTCCCAAAAAGTTTGGAACTTTTGTCTCATCACGCCACAGAATATTTGCCCAAAAGTCTTGGAAAGAATCAAGATTTTTTTTTTTGCAAACGAACTCTGGATGTGATGGAAGTTCCCCACACATCAGGTCCCAAAGGAATCCTGGGTGCTGGAGCTGTTAAAGCAACTCTACAAAATAGTCCCAAATCTATGGAAAAATATTTCTTAGGTTTAATTAGCATTAAAAAAAAAAAAAATTTATGAGCACAAAATGACAGATTTTATACTTAACAGCTGCGATCACTTAATGTCAATGATTTTGTATTTCTTACTCTACATGCAACATTTCGTACTGAACATTTTCACAACACTCTATATTGATTTCAGCTACTGATTAAAACAACTCGTTACTAGTTTTCAAGTAATAATTTGCAATCACCCCAAAAAATTGCCCACTTTAAGGATGGTTGTTTATGGAATGGCTAAAGTTATGTAGATTATACTGTAGGTAAGTTAGATAAGATTTTGGCCTGAGTTAACATTCATGCATGGTTAGGGTTAACTGCATGCGTCCTGCAACACTACAGGACACAAATCCCTGGATCACTACCCAGCGGGGCATCTCCAACCAGCTCTGCCTCACTCCTCAATGAGCTCAACCTCTTCTACGCATGTTTTGGAAAGGGAGACATAAAGCCC
>JAAGKR010014523.1:0-11606 GCA_011419295.1 Clarias macrocephalus
TCTACCATGAAGGTCTGATTCACACAGTCTCCTCTTAACAGTTGTTCTAGAGACGTGTCTGCTGCTAGAACTCTGTGTGGCATTGACCTGCTCTCTGATCTGAGCTGCTGTTAACCTGCGATTTCTGAGGCTGGTGACTCGGATGAACTTATCCTCCGCAGCAGAGGTGACTCTTGGTCTTCCTTTCCTGGGGCGGTCCGCATGTGAGCCAGTTTCTTTGTAGCGCTTGATGGTTTTTGTGACTGCACTTGGGGACACTTTCAAAGTTTTCCCAATTTTTCGGACTGACTGACCTTCATTTCTTAAAGTAATGATGGCCACTCGTTTTTTTCTTCACTTAGCTGCTTTTTTTCTTGCCATAATACAAATTCAATCTCTTTGAATGAGAAGGTGTGTCCAAACTTTTGGTCTGTACTGTATTTGCTTGCATGTTAAATTTATTGCAGATTCTATTCATATTATATAGCCATTGTTGCATTTTTTTTATATAATATTGTCTAGGATAATAATAGGACAGAAGAATATAGGGGCAATAGTAGTTGTTTAAATTACAGAAACTGTGTGCTTAATGTCTAAAATGATTTCTTTGTAGATTCCCTATTACGAGTTTGAAAAACTAAAGGACAAAGCAAACATAGTCGAGTACCTGCACAAGAAGATTTTCCCACACACGTACCGACTCAGCTGGTGATCTTAGCTTTTCCACATGCAGCAGGTTTCATGCCAGCCTCACTTCCTCAAACATCTGCAGAATACTTTTTTAAGGATGTCCTAATTCATACTTTGTAATTTTTTTTAAGTGAAGCGTGCCTGGTACTTTATAAATTATGTTTAAATAAAGGAAAACGACCATGGTACTTTTAAAATGTTGTTTTGTCATTAATCAAATAATACAGAATATAAATTCAGTTCTGATTTCACATCCATTTACATTTAAATATGATTGCTTCCATGACATGATGGTAAATGTAATTAAAAGGATAAATAAATTATCAGTACTTAGAGTACTGCACTGTTGTTAATAAAAAAAAAAATGCAGAATGTTTGTAAGGTAATCAAAGCCTGTACTCACATTGCCAAATATAGAATAATTTATTTATTGGTATTTGGAAACCCATTGTTGCTGTACAAGTCAGAGGTACTTTCTATAGAAACAAAATACAAAGAATGGTATACGATGATAAAAAGTAAATCAAACTACAGTAATTAGTGACTACAGACCTTACTGATTATTCCTGCCAATTAGTTAAAGTGACTACATTCCTCAGGAAACAAGAAAATAAGCAGGGAGAGATGGATAAAGACTGGCTGTGTTTACAGTTGTCAATACTTTAATCTTTAACCCCAGGACACTTTATCTTATAAGAAGCTGCTTCATATAAAACTGTAAATGCAAGGATTGCAGCCTTTTATATGTCAGATGTGTAAGTGTGATGCATGATGCGCAAGTGTAAGTGAGATATAACGTTAGTGTTTTATGATGCTGGAATCTGGGGAAGTCCGAATTCATCGACAAGAACTCCATCCTGTGTCAGAGAGAAAAAATGAAAACATATCAAATTGATTAAACTTGGCAAGCTAAATTAAAAGTACACCAAATACGTCTGACTCAGAAGCAAGAATTTGGCCATATATTTAACTCCAGTGTTTGTCATTACCCGGTTTGTGCTCCTGTCTCCTGGAGTGCCTTCTGGTATAGCTGGAGCTGTGGAAGCTTCGTCGAGGTATGAGCTGTCATCATCCAAAAGCAACTCGTCACCAAGTGCATCCAGCTCTATAGAACACGCCACACAACCATCAATAGATAGTAGACTGATTTAAAATTAAATTGAAAAGTGATTCAACAGTGATGGGATAACTCCACCACCTCTTAGTGACTTTCATGCCAGAAATACCCTTAAATATATACAGTACACACTACTATATCTTACTTTTATTGTATATTCCAACTATAGATTAGCCTGTTTATTTTCTGATTTCACTAAATGACAAGGTGTTTTAGACCCTAAGCACAAGGTTTTTTTCCCTTTCTCATCCATGCTGGGTTTAGAGGGATGACTGCAGATCTGCATATGCATTGTCCTGCTGCCACATGATTGACTTAGCAGGTTTGCAAGTGTATGTTCTCCAAGATATTGAAGAACAACAATTTTAAACATCTGACCTTGCTGTAATCTTGACACTGTTTAGATCGATTCAAAAATCTGCTGGTTACAATAGAAATTCAATATAAAAACAAGCTTTCATCCTCTCGTTGTTGAGATGGGGAGAAAAGGAATCTCAAACAGTTGCACAACCTTAAAACAATGCATTCACCATCTATGCCATGTATAGATAGTGCAATTCTACACTTCGTCACATACTAACCGGCTTCTAGATCATCTTCATCAATATCTGGCGTTCCATAGCTGCGGCTCAGAGCCTCCTGTACTTCGTTTGCATCCTCCATCATGTCCTCCAGCTGGTCTTGAAGATCCTACAAAGCACAACATATGATTATATCGCATCATTGGCAAATTTAATTTACAGGTCGACGAAGGTGATACAAATGTACGAGGGTGAGTCAAAAAATCATCTACACTCCTTTACAAAGGACAAGTATATACATAATCTTTTTTGCTTTTCAATACACATATCTGTCCACAAGCTTCAGGATTCTCTCATTAAAAGAAAAGGTTTTAAGCTGAGCTGAGCCACAAATGCAATGCTCTTTACTTCTTCATCGGAAATTAATCTTCGTCCTTGTGGGGCTGCTTTCAGGGGACCAGAAAGGTGAGTCTGATGGAGCAAGATCGGGACTATAGGGAGGATGCTTTAACACCTCAAAAACCACAGCTTGGGCAGACATGTGCAGATGGGCATTGTCAAGCAAGATCACAAGTCCTCTGTGTTTAATATAAATTTTAGGCTTCAGCTCTTCAGTCAGCATTTCATTATAACAAACACTGTTGATTGAACCTTTTTCCTGATAATGCTCCAATACTAGCCCTTAAGAATCCCAGAAAACTGTAAACATCAATGTTTCAGCTGATGTTTGACTTTTGAACGTTTTCATGAGAATGTTCTCCATTCTGCAGTTTATGCGCAGGCTCATAGTGATGAATCCATGTCTTGTCACCAGGAATGATTCTCTTCAAGAAACTTTCCTTAGAGTGGTCAAAATGTTTACACATATCCAAACATTTCTGTTTATGCTCTTTCATCAGTTGTTTCAGCACCAGGTACACCATCACACCACAAAAAATTTAACCCCGCACACTGCACTTCTTTTGCTTGAGCTGCAGTTACAAATGAACTGATGTAACATATATTCACATCTGCACAGCAGTGACTGGGAGGACAGTAGCATTGAACGGAAAGCGCTGATAAGACAGCAATGGAAGTTTTAATATAACGGAGAGCAGAACGTTTTGACTCACCCTCGTAGTATAAGCCAACCTTCAAATTTTGAATCTAATGATTTTGCCCAGCTCATAGCAAAAGACAAAGTGTACGCAATTATGCTTTTTTTTTTTATCTTTGACTTATAATCTTTTCAACTTAAAGACTTAACGAGGCATCAATACATAGTACTAGGAAGAAAAAAATGTAAACAACTTTTGTGTTTACCTCAATCTGATCGATCTTTACATTCTTGTAAGCCTTCTTCATTTCTTTGGCTCCAATCTTCATAGCATCCACCTGTCAAACATGAGGACAAGTCATCTGAGTTAGCTTATAGCAGAACACATTACACACTACAGCCTTTATGTATAAGTCTAATAGTAAAAATAGTAATTTAGCTGTACCATAAGAAGTGTAAAGTATAACTGCTGTGGTTTGGAATAAGAGAAGTGTGTTCTTACGGTTGTTTTGGTGTCTTTAAGTGTCTGAATAGTGTAGTTAGCCTGCTCCATGTTAAACGACTGCTGCATCAGCTGATCTCTCTGACCTTCATACCTGTGTGGAAACACACAAACATTTATTGAAAATTAGTAACAAGCGCCAATGATAGACAATAAAAAAATAATAAAATAAAATAATTCTCACATTCTTTTCTGTTTAAGAACCCGCATGGCCTTCTGCTTTACCATGTTCTGAAAGAGACAACAGTCCAGAGACAATGGTTAACACTTTTAGTAAATAAAATCTAATTGTCAATGCTACACACACTATTCAAGTCATTCAAACATTACAGCCATACTTTGAAGGATTAGACGTGCCTTTACAGACATGTATGTAGCAGGGTGAAATGTATTAAATTAACTATACTTTAATTGAAAATTAATAATTGTACTCTTGATTGCATTTTCATGAAATTTTTTTTTTTTTTTTTTTTTTGCAAAAATTGTGTTCCAAATAAAGCAAAAACGATCAGGTAAAAGCAAAAATATTTAAAATAATTTAAACGCCATTACTTTGTTGATTAGTTCATTATAAATATAATTTATATATAAATCTTAATATGTATACACACATTTAATAATATTTTTAATCACTTCATTACAAAAATGAATATTATGTTAAAGTTATGGTAGAAGAACTCTCCGGACTCTCATGTAGTACTATCGCGGCCCATCAGGGGCCTCACGGCCCGCACTTAGGGAAACACTGATTTATTACTAGATTTAACACCAGGGATCAAATCCATTTAAAATTGTCTTTCCTGTGCAAATGAATGTTAAACATAATCACACTACAATCACTTTACTTATACGCATGCCTAATATTTAATTTCAGTTACATTTACTTTCAAATTATAAATATTTTAAAGTACACTAAATACTTGTAAGTACATTAAACTGACACAAATGTTCACTCGCGAATGATTTTGACTCTCTACACCCTCTTAACTGAGATTAAACATTTTGATAATATCTAATGAATGAATTAAGGAAAATAATTCTTCTATATCTTTATCGCTACGCATCAGGCATGTGAGACTGATGGATATGTACTGTATAGTATTCTTACCTTTGATGGCCCATCTCTCATTTTCTTCATCTGATCTTTATATTTTACCAATTCAGCATCAAGTCTGGATATCTTCTTATCAATGGACTCAGCCCGGGAATCAACCTAGGGTTAAAGGATAATGGAAATTAAAATAACTACATTTAATGCTTAAAATGAAAAGATAACATTTATTGCAATTATGAAATATCAAGACGTCACATGGTTATATTTGCACATTACAATGTCTTTGTGTCTGGCACTGTGATTTAATCATCTGCAAAAACACGCAAGACTGGTTTGGTCACACACCATGCACACACCCTTTCTCCCTCAAGGAACTTGAACAAAAGTACTTCCTTTATTAACTATGGATCCCTTCTCGTGACATCCCTTCTTAATAAAGCTTGTGAATGGACATGATGTGTAGAAAGAACCAGGTTCCTAATGCATGACCTCAACTTAGAAAGGGGTGGAAGCAAGATAGTTAAAGGAAAACTCAACCCTGAAACATAAAATGTGTTTGACATCATGTTAAATTAAGATCCAATGATGAAGTCGCAAATTTGCAGAATATACAGCTCTATGACAAGTGTGTTACAGTAAAGAAATTCTTTGTCTAGTAAGAGATCCAGGAGATGACCAAGTACACAAGGTGTTCGTAATGAAAGTTCTTGCGAGGACCCTAAATATAAGCTTGAGCTCAGGGTCATGTGGCATGAGAGTGTGTGTGAGTTTTGGCCACTGGTGGGTGTGTGAAGTTACATAACATGCTATACATGGTAAATTTAAAAATCAGGTTTGGAAATTAACATCGGAAATTGTATTTTTAAACATTTCAAAATATTTTTTCATTAGTATTGAAATCTTTCATATAACCCGAGGAGATAACCATTTTCTAAACCCCTAACCGCACATGGAATAATTTAACAACCCACCCTGTGATGCCAGATTTTACTCACTACTTAAGAATGTTTTGTCACATCAAAATATATGCGGTAAAAGAATTTCACACCAGATTTGGTTTGTATAAGTGACAGAGGCATTAAATGCTGTTATGTTTATTAAATTCAATCTTTTACTTTAAAAAAAAAATTTTTTTTAGACCTTCTATAATTTCAGTTTAAAAAACAACAAAAAAGCAGTGTGGCAGGTCAATCGCATGTCATAGATAAAACCCTGATTCCTGTGATTTAATTAGAGACACCTTCCTAAGAGTTTTTTTCCCCCCAATTTCCTCAACTTTGTGATCTTGTTTATAATCTGCAGGATCACGTTGTAAAACTAACAAGGACTCAAATATTTCCACCATCAAGGTTGAATAGTTATTTTATTTGTTTGAGCAGAACATACAGATGTACAGGAGGTCAAGGAGTAAAATAGACTGCAGCACTAAATAAAAGTGTTGCAGCAGTCTTTTCTGTACATATTAGAAATTGGGTGAAGAAAATCGATTCAGTTATGAATTGTGATTATTTTGTGTGCTGATTCATGTATTTCCAAATTGACTCCAAAATATATTTTCAAATGATTAATTACATTTATAATACAAATGCACCGATCGATCAGCCAATGACTGGAGTTGGCTGTCTTTCAGCATTATCAGGCCTGCAAAAAGAACGCATTTTTATTGTTACATCATCAAATGTTGCGAGCCATAAAAGGCCTTCAACCAGGCTTCTTCTCCAAATTCCGCAAGCAAATTTAGTCTCAAGCCCACCCATTACACATTAGCACTATTTAGTCTTGAAACATACACATTAGAATCCACGCACGCTGGCATTAAAAGGTACACATTGGCATCTCATGTCATTTTTTTTGTTGTTGAATATAATTTAAAGTTAAACTACATTACACACAAATCCATAATTTTCCTTTGATTTTTTAAAGTTGCTTTACATAAAATTTAATGGAATTGTATTATTTAAATGCTGCCCTTAGTTTTTAAGTGAGAAAACTAATATTATATGGAATGTGCTACATTTGTTTGCTCCTATTCAAATCAGTTGTGAAGGTGTTAAATAAAGCTAAGATATAAAACTTTGGAGTTATGACAGTTTTTAAAAATGGTTTGAGCTCTTAAATTTGCAACAAAATCTGAAAAAAAAAGTAAATATTGCATGTTTGTAAAAATTTTCATGCTTACAGAATCGCAATTAGGCAATCAAATCGGCACCTAGGTATCGTATTGGGTGGTGAGTCCCATCCTTGGTATATACATTTAGGGTAATAAGCTTGTGTGTGTGTGTGTGTGTGTGTGTGTGTGTGTGTGTGTGTGTGTGAGAGATGATTTCTCATTCTCTGTTCAATCTAATCATTTTGATTCATACACATTCACATTTCATACAAACTTACATCATTTCTTTTGATTGTGTAAAGCTGCTTTGCAAAAATGACAATTGTTAAAAGCTCTATACAAATAAAAATGTACTGAATTGGAATAGATGGTATTGGAACGACATTGTAAAGAACAGTAATACTGGAACTGGGGTGCAAAGTGTCAAAAAATAAGTTTAAAATTACAAACAAAAACAAAACTCAATTGTAATAATTCTAATAATTGTACTGAATTTTCCCTCTTTGATTTCTATATATTCTTATATTGGGATAACTTAACAATGATGGAATTGAGTCGTTATTATTATTATTATTATTATTATTATTATTAAGAAGGAATGCCACAACTTGAAGCCTGGCCAATAGTCAAGAACACCAAGTTAATGTTAGAGTAGAAAAACAAAGACCATGTTGTTATCTATAGGGTTAAACCATAAAATAAATAAATCACCAATTTCTCTGTATGGATCTCCACTACACCGCCACATGACACAGCAAAATCTCTCCGTGAGACAAAACCCGTTAGCAGCCAGGCTAGCTGCCAAGAGCTAAGCTGTCAGTGCTGCCTATCCAACAGGACAATCCTGTTTCCTGACAAGCTAAGCTAACCTTAGAGTTAAAAAATAAACACACACACTTACAACGGTATGACCCGGTATCACCCACTATTAGCTAACAAGAATCACTAAGCTAAAACCAGGGTCCTCTTCCAGCATAAACCCAGCTAAAGCCAGTATCTGTATCGACTCTATTGTGTAAGCAACTGCCGAGCTAACCAGTTTCATTGTTTATTTCGTTAGGCAGTTGTTAAAAGTTAAGTAAACATGAACTTACATTTCCTATACAGTCCGTAAGGTTCGGAGGGGGTGCTTTAGGTTTTCCTCGGCCGAAAATGCGGTTCATTTTGACTCTTTAAATAAAAAAGGAAAAACAACAACAATAGTCAATAATTCTGCTTCCTTGTGACAGCAACACGAGCCACCTCAAAATCCCGGAAGTAACCTTTCAGTGACGTCATCCTCGCGTCTCGCTCTGTTACGTATGAAGCGTGGAAGCTTGAATGGACCGAAGGGGCGGTACCAAATAAAGGCTCGTTTCGAGGCGTGTGTCGGTTCCCTGAGTGTCACATGAGCAATGACAAACGAGGCCTCGCCCTGGGTGATGTGTTATCACCTACTCATCTATGTAAATAAAAGAGAGGCTTTGTCTGTACTTTGGTCAGTACTTTGGTCAGAACTTCTTAAAATAAATTCTTTCAATTATGTCTTTGTTACATATATTAAAGGACCAGAAACCAGTATCAGAAAAAAATTCTATCTGTTTGTATGTCTCGATTGCCGTATGTCTGTTCAGCTCTGCAGCTGATCCAGAATGCAGTGGCACGTCTCATTTTCAACTTTTCCAAGTTCTGCCACACCACCCACTTCTCCGCTTCCACACTGGCTTCCTGTTGTTCAATACTTGGTGTAATTCCCCTCCAAAATTCCCCACTGTGTTTGATGATAGCACTTAGTAATTAAATAAATTACTAAATGTAAACTAAATGTAAATGTAAACTTTTTTTTTACTTTTTTGATTTCACCTCTGTGATTCACTCTCTGATTACCAAACAGGGAGTGTATTTGCCTGGCGACGAAAGTAACTTGGCGTAAACAAGGCTTAAGGTACTCAACATTTTATTTCTTTGTATTAATAAGTTTCTGCCGTAAAGAAAGATAGGCAGACATGTATGTAGACTTCAACCTGAAATAATATTACTGATTACATTAAAGCTGATCAGCTTATTTTTTAGCTTTAACCTTTTAACTATTTCTACAAACTCTTTTCGCATCAACAAGGGGTACTTCTCCTATCCCAGGAGACTTGGGGCACAAGGCGGAGGAGTGCACCTGAATGGGGTGCCAATACATGGCAGAGCACACACACACTCACACACTCCTTCACATACTATGGGGAATTTGGGAATGCCAATTAGGCTGATCTGCATGTTTTTTGGCCTGTTGGAGGAAACTGGAGAACCTGGAGGAAACCCATCAAGCACAAGCAGAACATGCTCCCAGACCCTGGAGGTACAAGGCAACAGTGCTAACCACACCACTAAGCCACTGTTCTGCCCCTACTATCATATTGGGATTGTCTTTGCTTTTTTTTTTTTTTTTCTTTTTGCATTTCACATTGAACTTTGCATGTACAGGTACGTCTTATCTTTAAATTGCATGAAGGTTGGAAATGCATACAACAAACTTTAATTTTACCTTTTGATTTTACATAAACCTTATTGTCGTGTCTAGATTGCTTTATTTCCTTGTTATCGGTTTTCTTTCCCTCTTTAATAATTTAGTTTGTTTTATTTTTAATCATTTGATTCATGTATTAAATCCTTAACATTGACTGTCAAATATACAAAACCAGTCAAAATCTTCGACACACCTTCTAATTCAATGGTTCTTCCTGATTTTTTATTTCTTTCTAGATTGTAAAACAGTGCTGAAGGCATCCAAAATGTGCAGTAATCTTCTTTAAACAGCTGATATTGAGATGTTACTTATGCTCTGTAAAGCCTTCATAATGGCTCTGACCTGAGGTGCTGTTAATTGGTGATTTCTGAGGCTAGTAACTCTAAATGCTTTCCTGGGAAGGTCTTCATGAGAGACAGTTTCATGATGGTGCTTGATGGGTTTTGCAAATGCAGTTGACAATACTGTTCTTGCAAGAACTATTCCAGAACAGCTGACATTCGTGGATTAAAATAACAACTGACTGTAGTTTGTTGTTGTTGTTGTTGTTTCTTAATTACCTCAAATTCCATTTTTGTTTTGTCACGTACACAACTTGCTAAAAAAGCAAGATAGGATAAAATAGAAAGACACAAAGATAGAAAGATTTCACTGCAGAATACAATTAAAAGAAAGATAAAATTTACAGAAGTTAAAATTAAATATAATTAAGATAGAAATATATGAGGCGGCATGGTGGTGTAGTGGTTAGCATTGTCGCCTTGCACCGCCAGAGTCCGGGTTCGATTCCTGGCCAGGCTCGATTCCTGTCTCTGTGTGCATGGAGTTTGCTGTGTGTGTGACACTGGCAATGTTATCGTCCATGTTCTAAAATGCAAGTTAGTTCTGATTTTATGTGTGAACAAGAACAAGAAATGTGCAACATATGAACTTTGTGCAAATGTACAATGAGCATGGCATGTGCAATACCTAATGCCATATGTGTTATTTCATAGTTTTGAAAAAGTCTTGTTCTAGAATGTAGAAAATAAATTTAAAATTGTTTTAAAATTTAAAATTTTTGACAGTACAGTACACTGTGTGTGTGTATATACACACACACACAAAAAAAAATATATATATATATATATATATATATATAAACATGATATATAATGTTTTTGTTTAAATATATATTTTCTTTTTTAAGAAAGAATAAAAAACAATAAAGTGAAGTATTTTCCCATTTGGGAACCCATTTTCAAGCATTTTCTCCCAGTAAGATAATTATTTTAGCCAATTGCTAGAACATGGTCAGAGAGGTTTTTTCTTCTATACTTGACTTTCAAAGCTTTAGAGAATGTGATTATGTGCACAAACGTTTCCTTTGCACAGTAGCCTCTTGCACTACAGCATAAACACCTACAACTAACACGTGTTAATGATTAGTGCACTAATACTTGGCAATAAATGTCCACACATTTTCAACATTTGGCTGTTTTAATTATCTTTAAGATATTTAGCCTTATAACAGAAACTTTGCATAAAGTAGCCTGTAGTCATGATTATACAATTTCTTTATATACAAACACTATGATTTTACTATCTATCCTATTATCCTATATTCTATTTTCCAAAGAGGACATTTTAAGACCATAATATATATAATTTTTTAAAATTTAATTTTATTTTTTTTACCAATCACAGTACTTAAATTGCTGCGTCATCCTTAGCAATGGAGTCAATCACACCTCCTCACTAAGATAAAGGTTTTTGTACTTTCCTTACTCTGAGTTGCTCTGAGAAGTTTTCTAAATCACTTTTAGTTTAGGACTCCCATCTAGGACTTTTAGGCTAAGATAGAAATTCTCTGAGAGAATCCTAAGAACCTTTGTGAATACGGGCGCAGGAGTGTAATTTAAAATGTTAGTGCCGGCTGATACAGATAGAGAGAGAAAACGGAACTTTAACCTATCTAATCTAGATCTTTAACCTATCTAGACTTGCTTTTGCTTTACACGCACATACACATGTGTTATAATATACACGCGCTGTACACACATGCATACAAACACAAAATAAAAGATGTTTCATGCGCACACAAGTGGTCACAGTGTTATA
>JAAGKR010014524.1:2500-11605 GCA_011419295.1 Clarias macrocephalus
CACCAGCCTGTTGTTGATTGTTTTCTACTAGGGAAAACGAAGGTAGAACAGGATGCTGTAAAAGTGCACACACACAACACACACTCACACACACACACTGGGCTCACCTGGAGAAGCAGATGATACTTTAAAACCCTTTGCATTGGCACCACCAGGAGATCTCTGAGAGTAAACTTGCCGTTATTCGCTCTTTTAGAACAGACCTGAACACAAAACACACAAACACAAAAATCTCACTCCTTAGTTAGTGACGTGACATCTGATCTGAGTTTACATGTACACAATAATCCGATAACGTAAAGAAATCTGATTTAAGGAATAATCCAATCAAAACATCCACATGCACTTCATTAATCTGATACAGAGGAAAGCCCTGTGAGTCTACATGAGCCCTTCAGTAATCAGACTTCCTTTACTATTGATCTTTTGCAGTCACGTGAGGCACCATGACGACAGTCACAACAGCACACAGCAAACATTAGGCCACAATGTATTTTCGTCTATAATTACATTTGAGATGTATTTCAGAGCCAAAAAGCAAACAGATTAGCTGATAATCACCTGATGACCTACCAGATCCCCTGATGAACTAACAGATCACCTGATGAACTAACAGATCACCTTATGACGTACCAGATCACCTGACGACCTAACGGATCACCTGATGACCTAACAGATCACCTGATGAACTAACAGATCACATTGTGACATACCAGATCACCAGATGAACTACCAGATCACCTGAGGACCTACCGGATCACCTGATGAACTAACAGATCACCTTGTGACGTACAAGATCACCAGATGAACTATCAGATCACCTGATTACCTTGTGGATCACCTGATGAACAAACAGATCGCCTTGTGACGTACCAGATCACCAGATGAAATACAAGATCACCTGGGGACCTACCCTATCACTGGATGACCTACCGGATCACCTGATGAACTAACAGATCACCTTGTGACGTACCAGATCACCAGATGAAATACCAGATCACCTGGGGACCTACCCTATCACCTGATGACCTACCGGATCACCTGATGAACTCCCGGATCAAGTGATGACCTACCGGATCACCTGATGAACTCCCGGATCAAGTGATGAACTACCGGATCACCTGATGCTTTGTCACACAGAAAAAAGAGTGACCTACTGTTGCAACTGAAACCTTTTTTTCTGCTGATTGTTTTTCTATGCAGTGTGTCATTATGGATTTCATAATTTATTCAAAAGAGAAGCAAGAATCAAAAAAAGGCTAATGATATTAATTTTAAGAAGTTAAATTTTCTTATCATAATCTCATTAGCTAATTAATAACAGACATTGTACAAATATGTGATTCCTCCTGGATATGGTGGCGTTTGTTAGAGTTAGGCTTAGCGTTCGCTCTTTAAGTGCTTCTGTTGCAAATAAGACGACATTTCATAAAATGATGTGCAGGTAACATTAACTGATACTGACATCTCAAGCTTTCTAATTAATAGCTAACTAACTGTTCTTGTGTTGAATCCCAAATAGCATTAAATGGAAAGCTAGTGCGCTATGTAGGCTGTACAATTCCTGGTTCCACACAAATGCAAAGTTCTGCCAGTTTTCCAGTTATGTATATTTTGAGCTGTTAATGTCATTAATGATGGATGGATGAACATTTAGTTTAACTCCTGATGATTTAAGTGCACATTAGGGACCTCTAGTGGCCAAAGGAATATTGCTCTGTGTAGCAGGTGAACTCTTTCAGCACAAGGATTGAAATTACAGACAATAATACTGTAAATGTCTGATTAAAGTAATGTCAAATAAAGTAATAACTTTTTTTTTACCATATGAACTTTACATGTTATATGATTTAAAACTGAACGTGCAGTTTTATTGTTTGTTCATTTGTTTTTTCGGTATAACATGTACAGTATTTTTTTTTTTTAAAAAGTTAAAGGATATGGCTGTACACACACACACACACACACACACACACACACACACACACACACACACACAAATTTCACTAACATGCTTTTCCAAGGCAGAAAAACTCAACACTGTGCTAGTTGACCAATATTAACATAAGACATCATATACTGTATATGCCTATCTGTTGCTGATTGGATTGTTCTGGGGTCTGCACCACATTGTTTCCCATTTTAACCCATTTCTTTTCATCCCACACACAGGACGGACGGCTAGCACTCCATAAGGAGATATTTATGAATTTGACCAAACGATGTAGTGGATTAGAATTTCTTACTGATCCTTTAATCAGTGCTGATGTGCTTATTTAAAATAACCCACATAAAATAAGGTTTTCTAAAATTAAAATGTAATCCTTATAAAATAAGGTTAGAAAATTACTTGATTAATTTTATCAACATTTATATTGAATATTCCAAAAGCCATAAAAGATTTAAAGGCTGTGCTACCACTGATAAGCAGCAGAGGGCAGAATTTGACCACAATAAGTTTGTAAAATCTTATAATGTAAAGCTTTTTAAAGCTTTTTTTTTTTCAAACAGGTGTCACAAGAGTTTTTTAGTTTTTAAATTAGCAGTATGAAGCTTTAAAAAAGTACTGCTTTAATGTACTGTTTCTCTAAACTGTCCAAATTTATTTATTTATTTATTATTTTTTTTAATTATTATTAGTGGTGCTTGCGAAGCGAAGATTCAAAAGTTTGGCGCGTAACTAGTCCCGCACCGTTTGTCGTAGACCCATGAATGAGGTATCAAAACGTGCGGCTTGGTCGGGAATGGGGTGCTATGACTTTGACCACAGGGGGCAATTAACCGCCCAAAAAATCTCATTGACTTAACATTGAGACCAACATCAGCTGTGACATCAGCTATATCTATGACTATGACATGTGAAGCTCTATGATGTCACGGCAAAGCACCACTCACAGTTTCTTCAGAAAATGTGCCTCTCTAGTTATTGACTAGCGTTAGTACGTGTCAGCATCTGATCATAACCGCTTATAACTTTCCTTATATGTTCTCTACTTAACATTTTGACTTTATTCATGGTGGTTCAGTTTTCAAAGTGTATGTGCCATTCATTCGTTGTATAGCTATGCCCACCTCGAGGTAAAACCTTGAGGGTTTCATTGAATTCTGTTGAGCCAGTTTTGCGTAATGCTGTGACAAAATCTGGCTGGACAGACATACAGACATACAGACAGACAGAATACTGGGTTTCTGGTCCTCCAATGTATGAAATGTGAAGATATCATTGAAAGTTCTGACTAATGCACAGACAAACCTGTATTTTATTTACAGTATACAGTATAGATGATGATGATCTTATACTTAAAACAAGCTTTTTACCTCTAGTTTTTGTCTCACATCCTCTTTTTCTTTACAGAGTTCGTCCAGGAATGCGATGGCCGTCTCAACATGGCTGCAGTACTTGCCGTAGATCAGTAACCTGTAGGATAAATGATACAAAAACAATGCACTGGATTTCTGCACTAGCTCATAACAGAGAATATGTTAATAAAAAATTCCTCCTTCTTTTTTAGAAAGCGTGTAGACGGGTGTGGCCTCGTACTGTACCTCTCCTTGTAGTCGATGAAGATGTGGTAGAGGTTACTGGCACTTTGGTGACTGATGGAGTTCTGCAGATCTTGCAGCAGGCTCTTGTGCACTTTCACCAGGTCCTGTTCCAAACCACACACACACACACACACACACACACACACACACACACACACACACACACACAGCGTGATTGTGAGTGTAATTTCGTAGAAACCCTGAGTAAAGTAAGTGTAGTGAGGAGATTACAGTTTTCGGGCTTTACAGTACTGAACTGATTCACAGCTGTTTCATTCGGAGCCGCGCTGCTCTTTAAATGAACTTTAAATCATTATTCAAGAGCAAGAAATTAATTCAAGCATATTTATGAATTAACTTCTGAAAACTTTTGCTATTCAGTGAACAGCTGCCTACATTTGTTTAAAACATTTATTTAATGTTGGTGGCGGTTAATTTTTCTTTTTGGCTGACGGTTAATTTTTTACATATTTGTTTTTACATTTTACATTTCATGCATTTTTATTTTTTTATACTTTTATACTGTTCATGTGTAAGTAAAAATTCTATTTTCATTTTATTTCATTTTATAATTTTATTTCTAGCTTAAATTAATATTTTATTGTAAATTGAATCATTAATTTAATTGCATTTTCTAGTGCAATATTTTTTATTAGCAGTGTAATGTTTATAATTTTTTTCTATTTTGTCAACAGACAGTTGTATAAGCATTTCCCTGTATATCATACTGTGTATTGATGTTTATAGGACAGACAACTTTTTCATTTTAAAAGATATTTACTTATTTTGTTTGCTTAAACCTATATTCTCTAAATCTCTCTAAAAAGATTTGTCAATGTACATTAAAGAAGACACATGAAAAGGTTTTCAGGGTAATAAAAAAATTAATATAATGCAGGTCAGATGTGAACAAGTTACATTTTTGCTCCAAAAATTGCACAACGTTTGGCAAAAGTAATGGCAAAGCTTTATTTTTGGTAAATTTATGTGTAGACATCACATGATCTCAGTCATTTAAACCACTTTTCTGCGTCAACTCTACTTTCGAATAAAAATTGTTCTGCAGCGCTTTACATCTCTTTCTGTTTGTATGCGTTTCTTCTTTTCAGTTGTTTCTTTTTTAAATATACAGTGATATTGTAACGAGCCCTAGTCATGTGACAAAATACGCCTTTTTAGAAACTTTAGTGAACATTTTGCATATTTAAAAGACTTCCAGTTGTAGTTTTATTATAATGCATTCATTTGTGGTGAACTGTCATATTAAAGAAATTGTCTAAGCTAAATAAATATTCTAATAAACGTTTAATAAACATTCAGCTACTAAACTGATTATAGGTTTATTGTGAGATCAAATATAAGTTCAAATATAAGTTGATAATAATTGATTGTTACAGGCTTGTTTTGTTTTATCTATAAATGTCTTTATATTTATTACTTTAATTATTCAATTATTTAATGATTATTAAATTATTATTTTTCCATACTGACTGTGTATTTTAGTATTTTAAACTTCTGTGTTAATTTAATATCAGATATTCATTACAAAAAAAAAAAAATGAAATAAGTACGAGACTTACAGGAATGTTGATGAAGACCCTGTTGATCTCGGACGATGTGAGAAACTGCTCCAGCGGCCTGAGGAAGAACTGAGAGCACAGAAACGTGTTAGCAGAGAAGAACAGCTACTTAGCATCACAATAGGAAATATTAATCAATTATTTACGACCATTATCATAGAAACGGTAATAAAAAACGAATAAATACTGATATTGATCTGAATATTTTTTAGGGAATTCATCGTAATTGAGTTGCACACACACATAGTGAGGACACCATGCCAAATTCATGCATCAGAATTTAGACCTCAGATGTACTTACTAGGAAAATAAAGGCATGAGAAGAGCTTAATTTAAAACTGTATATCCAGCCTAGTGAACATCAGAGCTTAGCCTAGCGTACAATACATTAATCCTGCTCAAAGCACACAACAGCCCACAGATACGCAAATTTATCTAACACAAAGGCCATTTCATAATAAAGCATCGAACTTTACAGCATTGTTTTTTTTTTTTCTCTTCGTGACACATGACTGACCGGAAGCTGAGGCTCACTGGCACCACCTAGTCTCACGAGAGAGTATCGCATCACATATCGTTAGAACAAAAATCTTAACGTTTCTGCTGAACGAATATCTTAAAACTGGGGCCCGTCTGTACTGTACATACAGTAAATATGTATCAATTCAGTAGTAGACAGTACTGTAACTTAAAAATCAAAGAACATAGCACTCTAACCTGGACATTCCATCTACATAATTTACATGACTTAAATTAAATTACTTTTAAATTAACTTTCTTTTTCTGTCTGTGATTTATATTTTATAATAGCAGAGGTCTTTAATAGCAGAGGTATTATTATTATTAAAAAATAATAATAATAGTATTTCTAGCAACCTCAGGAGCAAGAGCCAGGTGCAGGTGCACAACCCGACCTTTCCCGGTGTATATACAGATGTAAAGTTTTACATAATTTATAAAATCATTTATTTATCAGACTAGATTAGACTGCACAGGAATGAGTGTGTCAGTGAGCGGAGTGAAGATTATGTACTTTCTCGATAGACTCCAGTGTCTCTGCGTACTTCTCCTCCGTCTGTCTGATCTCAGCCAGGCAGCAGCTCCTGATGTCTGTTTCCACCTGTTTCTGTAATCACATTACACATACACACATCTATGAATACAGGGTCCAATGTCAAATGGTGTGGTGGGCGGAGCTTATGTGTGACTCACCGGTGGAGCTCCAGCTTCCATTTTCATCAGGTCTTCATAAACCTCACCAGTCACCATCAGACATTAACATACAAACACAATCAGACTGGACTTCTTTATCATCCACACCATTCTCAGCAGAGATCAGACAATCAGAGATCAGACATTAATATACAAACACAATCAGACTGGACTTCTTTATCATTCGCACCATTCTCATTAGAGATCAGACCATCAGAGATCAGACATTAACACACAAACACAATCAAACTGGACTTCTTCATCATCCACACCATTCTCACTAGAGATCAGACAGACAGAGATCAGACATTAACACACAAACGCAATCAAACTGGACTTCTTCATCATCCACACCATTCTTACTAGAGATCAGACAGACAGAGATCACACATTAACACACAAACGCAATCAAACTGGACTTCTTTATTATCCACACCATTCTCACTAGAGATCAGACAATCAGAGATCAGACATTAATATACAAACGCAATCAAACTGGACTTCTTTATCGTCCATGCCATTCTCACTAGAGATCAGACAGGCAGAGATCAGACATTAACATACAAACGCAATCAAACTGGACTTCTTCATCGTCCATGCCATTCTCACTAGAGATCAGACAGGCAGAGATCAGACATTAACATACAAACGCAATCAAACTGGACTTCTTTATCGTCCACACCATTCTCACTAGAGATCAGACAGGCAGAGATCAGACATTAACATACAAACGCAATCAAACTGAACTTCTTTATCATCCACACCATTCTCACTAGAGATCAGACAGGCAGAGATCAGACATTAACATACAAACGCTATCAAACTGGACTTCTTTATCATCCACAACATTCTCACTAGAGATCAGACAGTCAGAAATCAGACATTAACATACAAACACAATCAGACTGGACTTCTTTATCATCCACACCATTCTCATTAGAGATCAGACAATCAGACATTAACACACAAACACAATCAAACTGGACTTCTTCATCATCCACACCATTCTTACTAGAGATCAGACAGACAGAGATCACACATTAACACACAAACGCAATCAAACTGGACTTCTTTATTATCCACACCATTCTCACTAGAGATCAGACAATCAGAGATCAGACATTAACATACAAACGCAATCAAACTGGACTTCTTTATCATCCACACCATTCTCATCAGAGATCAGACAGTCAGAGATCAAACATTAACACATAATCATTGTCAACCCGGTTTCTTTATCATCCACACTATTCTTACTGGAGATCAGACAGTCAGAAAGATTAGACATTATTACACACAATAATTACAGGTCCTCCATATCATCCATGCCATTTGCACTGAAGATTAGACAGTCAGAGATCAGACACTAAGACACATGCACACAGTTATAAATGTCCTCCTTATCATCTACACCATTCTCACTAAAGATCAGACAGTCAGAAATCAGACATTTAAGATTTAACACAAACACAATCATATAGGTCCTCAGAGATTAGACATTATTACACACACATTCATTTCAGGTCCTTCATATCATCCGTACCATTTGCACTGGAGGTCAGACAGCCAGAGTTCCGATATTAGCACACACACACACACACACACACACACACACACAGTCATAACGGCCTATTTTTCATTTATAAAGATCAGACAGTCAAAGATCAGACAAGTAACACACGCATAACACAACCATACAGGTTCTATTCATCATCCATGATATTCTTATTTTAGATCAGACAGTCAGATATAAGACATTAACACACACACACACACACACACACACACACACACACACACACACACACACACAGTCATATATGTCCTCTAGATTCTCAGTAGAGATTAGACAGTCAGAGATCTGCCTTTTGCAGATCTTTATTGTCCACACCATTCACACTGGGAATCTGACAGTCAGAGATCAACACACATTCAATCAGTCCATCCTGATTATTTACAATATTCTCACTGGAACTTGAAAACACCAGTTTTCACATAAATACATACACACGCGCACACACACACGCGCGCACACACAGATCCTATAACCATCCACATCATTCTAATAACTGACCAATCAAAGATCAGACAACAAACCACACAGTCTCACACACATTCTCTACACAAATTTTGACTGCCAATCAGACAGTGATCAGAGATCAGATACTAACACACGTGCAGTCTTACAGTACAGACAGTGTACAGTACACACACTGTTCTTACAGCTGATCAGCCAGTCAGACCTCAATAAATATCAGATAACAAGACAAATAAAAGATCAGGCACTGATGCATACAGGTTATTCGGCCACTTTAAGATCACCACATTACGATTAGACAAATATGATATTATATTACACATCAGCATACAGATTAGACATTAACACATGTGAACAAAGTAGATGTTAATACATACAAACAAAATATACATACACAGGTCAGACATCAGGAGAGACAATGAGATTCGACAAGAACATCCACATGGATTGGACTTTAAAACACAATGATTAGATGTTTATTTACTAACATTGATACAGAGAGAGAGAGAGAGAGAGAGAGAGAGAGAGAGATTAGACACAAGCACACACAGTAGACAATTTTAACACACAGGAGATCGGACATCAATACGCTTTAATCTGCAAATATTGGTCTAGGGTTTTGTGTGACTGCCACATCACGATCTACATCTACAGTCTGTGTGTGTGTGTGTGTGTGTGTGTGTGTGTGTGTGTGTGTGTGTGTGTGTGTGTGTGTGTGTGTGTGTGTGT
>JAAGKR010014525.1:0-7500 GCA_011419295.1 Clarias macrocephalus
CACACACACACACACACACAACTGTACTCTAAAAGGTCTTCAGAATGCATCTGTTAAATTTCCAGGTAATATATTATCTGCCTTTTTGCAGATTTGCTTTCTGTTTCACTACTTTTCCAAACACATCATTTCAACACATATAGCTTTAAATAAACTGACCCCTTAAGGAACTGTTTTTTTCTAGCCAATCAGACCACAAGGCTCTAAAACTGGTTATTGGTTGATGGTTTCTTAAAAATTAAAGATTGCTAAATAAAATTTAACACTTAACCACTAAAGGCTAATTGCCAGTGATTAACTTAACACTGTGTAAAAACTTATAATTGCATAATATTGATTGGGAGGGTGGGCGGTTATTGGATGTTTTGGGGAATAAGGGGATGTAGACAGGGCTTTCCAGTGGCATAGGCGACATAGGCATAATGACTGGGGTGTTTGGGGGCGTCACACGACGCCCTCTTCTTACCATTATGCGCTCCATCAAGCTTTTGTCTTTTTCTTCTTTGTCTTTAAACTATTCTGTTTTAGGGGTCACGGCAGCGAATCATCTTCATCTATCTAACTCTATCCTCTGCATCCTCTTCTGTCACCCCAACTAACTTCATGTCCTCTCTCACTGCTTCCATAAATCTTCTCTCTGGTCTTCCAGACCACCTGCCTGGCAGTCTAATCCTCAGCATCCTTCTACCAATATGCTCACAATTTCTCCTCTGAACATGTCCAAACCATTTCAATCTGGTCTCTCTGACTTCATCTCCAAAACATCTAACATGGGTTATCCCTCTTATGAACTCATTCTTGATCCTATCTATCCTTGTTACTCCCAAAGAGAACCTCAACATCTTTATCTTTGCTATCTTCAACTATCTAGGTGTCTATCTTAGATACAGTGCCTCCTGTCTTTTCTTCAGTGGCACTGTATCTAAGCCATAAAGCATCGCTGGTCTCACCACTGTCTTGTACACCTTTTCTTACATTCTCGCTTATACTCTTTTGTCATATAACACACCTGACACTTTTCTCTACCCAGTCCAATCTGCCTGTACCTGCCTCTCCACCTCCTTTCCACACTCTCAATTGCACTGGACCATTGACCCTAAGTACTTAAAGTTCTGCATCTTCTTTAGCTCCGCTCCCTGTAGCTTTATCGTTCCACTTACTGTAAGTTCCTCTCATTGACACACATGCATACTGTCTTCCTATGGATAACCTTCATTCCTCTGCTTTCCAGAGCATACCTCCACCTCTCCAGATTCTCCTAAACCTGTTCCCTGCTCTCGTTACAATGAACGTAATCATCTGTAAACATCATTGGCCATGGAGACTTCTGTCGAACCTCATCTGTCATCCTGTTCATTACCAGAGCAAACAAGAAGGGGTTCAGAACCGATCCTTGATGCAGACACACTTCCACTTTGAACTCTGTCAAATCTACAGCACATCTCGCCACTGTCTTACAGCTCTCATACATGTCCTGCACCACTCTAACACAACTTCTCTGCCACTCCAGACTTCCTCATACAGTACCAGAGCTCATCTTTCAGCACCCTGTCATACGCTTTCTCTAAATCTACAGAGACACAATGCAACTCTCTATTACCTTCTCTGTACTTCTCCATCAGCATCCTCAAAGCAAATACTACATCAGTTGTACTCTTTCTAGGCATGACACCATATTGCCGCTCATAAATGCTCACCTCTGCCCTTAACTGGACTTCCACTACTCTTTCCCAAAGCTTCATTGTATGGCTCATCAGCTTTATTGCTCTGTATTTGGCACAGCTCTGCACACCCCATGAATATGAATATACTTCTCCTCCATTCATGTGAGATCCTCTCACTCTCCAAAATCTTTTAAAACAGAAACTCAACTACAACTTCTCCCAAGCACTTCCATACCTCCACAGGTATGTCATCAGGACCAACTGCCTTTCCACTCTTCACTGTCTTTAACACCCTCCTTACCTCACTCTTGACGATTTTTGCTACCTTGTGCTCCACAACAATCACCTCTTTTACTCTTTGTTCCCTTTCATTTTCCTCATTCATCAACTCTTCAAAGTTCTCCTTCCATCTTTCCATTACTCTTCTGGCATCTATCAGCACAATATTTATTTCACTCTGCTATTTGCACAAAAATATTTTTGACATAATGTAAATTATCTACTGCTGTTTTTTTTTTACCACTACCTCAAATCATACCTTATCACACAGTCTGCTATTTGCACAAAATATTTTTGACACAATGTCAATTGTTTACTGCTGTTTATTTTTTCTCAATACCTCAACACATACCTCATCACTAAAGAAAAATCATTTCAGTACTGAAACGTGTTACATTGTTGTGTTGCGTTGTTGTGTTATCATGTAACTCTTGTTTGCACAATTGCACATGCACTTTGTTGTTTGTTGTCCAGTGTTGTCTCTTCTAGTATAAAAATTGATAGCTTTAGGTTAACTTAAAAATGTAAAATCTGCGTTGCTAATTTATGTTGTGTCTGTTAATTTATGTCATTTACATGTATGTAACACCTTGGTCCTGTAGGAACGTTGTTTCATTTCATTGCGTACTGAACTGTATATAGTTGGAATGACAATAAAGCCTACTTGACTTAACTTGACATTTCTTTCCCTAGATTTAATCACTCTAACATGCTGCACATCATTTTATCTCTTTGCCTCATCAACCTGTACAGATCCACCTCTTCCTCCTTACTGTCCAACCTAGCATACAAGTCCTCATATGCTCTTTGTTTGGCTTTTGCCAACTCTACCTTCACCTTACACTGCATCTTCCTGTACTCCTGTCTCCTCTTTTCAGTCCTACTTCTTCTAAGCTAGCCTCTTTCCCTGTATATACTTCTGGACCTTCCAATTCAGCTGGAAGCAGCTCCTGACAACCCAGAGCCTGTCTCAACTCCTTCCTGAAAACTGCAAAACATTGTTCCTTTTTCAACTTCCATCACTTCTGCTCTGCCTTTGTCCTCTTTTCCTTCTGCACCACCAGGGTCATTTTATACACCACCATCCTATGTTGTCTGGCTACACTTTTCCCTGCCAATACTTTGCAGTCACTGATGTCCTTCAGATTTGCAATTTTAAAAATATACTATATATTTATTCTAAAATATAAATCTAAAATCAAATATAAATTTACCAAATATAAAATGTGGCCTAAGAGAATATGTGCCAAAACCTTTGAGGTGTTTAAAACGTTTGGGCACTTGGCCAAAGATTGCAAAGAACAGAGAAGGTGTGCTAAATGTGGTGGGAATCATGAGTATGAAAAATGTAGGGAAGGAGTAAAGCCAAAGTGTTGCCAGTGTGGAGGAAGTCTCAGTATAGCTTATAGGGAATGTGAGGTGATGAAAAGAGTGGTAGAGGTGCAGTGGATTAGAGATGTTTAGAAAAGTTAAATTTGCTAAAGTAGTTAAACTTGAAAAATGAAAAAAGTACATAAAGGAAGGAATGAGGAATTGTGAAAGGACCAATAAATCTTGGCAAGATTTTCCTGGACATTGTCTTGAGAGGCAAGTAACTTGGGGAGGCTGAGCGGTGGTGATTGGCCTTGTACTAAAAATTGCTTACCAGGAATGCAGTTTCTTCATCTTGGCTAGGACAATGGTGGTTGATACCCAAGACAACAGTGTAAAGGTGACATTCTTATAAAAGAGGTGGGGAGCAGGTTGTGGGCCCTCTCGATCCAGGGGCAAAATGAGCTCCAAGAAGTCACGTCCCATGCATCTAAGTGACTTTTTGTGTCACCTGGAAACCAATACTCTGTTTATTGCTTAAAACATTGCAAAAACGGGTTTTATGTCTAACTTTATCCGCAAGCAGTAGTTGGCGAAGCACCATGTGTCTAACATCCAACAGCTTAGTAATATCATTATGCGGAGTGGAAAAGGATCCCAGCAATGTGGAGCTCTGGTGAATTCTACACCCAGAACAATTAAGGCCATGGATAACAATGGTGCTCACACAATATATTGACACTTTGGACACAGTTTTTACATGTTGTGGGGGCAAAGTTCAATAAGGAATCATCTGTGGGGAAAAAGCTGTTCCTAAACCTGCTTGTCTTGGTCCAGAGGATCCTGTAGCACCTCCCTGAAGGCAGAAGGAGAGCCTATGGGCAAGGTAAGATAATTCATTTGTGATTTTTTCTGTGCTCTCCTGAGACCACACTTTTTGTAAGTGTTCTCAATCTTAGGAAAAATTGTCGGAGCCTGTTGATCACAAAGTCCAGGAGTTAGTTGGACAGTGATGTGATAATGCCCAGGTCCCCAAGTGTGGTAAGACACTTTGCAATTAAATGTTTTGGTACTAGCTCAATGAAGGTGGTCTTAAGGCACATGAGTGCAATTTCTTGAGCTAGGGACAGATTGAATAAGTCTGTTAAGAGCCAGGGATACATCAGGCCCATGGAGGTTTCCATGCAATGATCCTAATTAGTACTGTACTGACTTCACTGGTAGAGAGCATGGGTGGATGGTAGTCTCCAGGGAGCTTAGTTTTGATTGCTGGTGTTATATCATAAATGCCCTTGATACAAGGGGAAAATGACTAACTAGTAATCCCCCCTATCACTAACACAAAATTTCCTACATTATTGTCATGAAAACCTATTAGGTGAACATCTGAGGAGGCTAAAACACTGCTCTGGCCACTAGACGTTGCCTGGTGGCCCTCAGTTCACAAGGACATCAAGAGCAGTATGTCAAGAGCAATGGTGTCTACCAAAGGTACAAGCCTGAGAACACCAAACCAAATGGGCATGGTTACAGAGTACTGAAGACTTTGAACCAGTACTTTGGGGCTGGGCATAATTTGGCCATTCCCTCTGAGTAAAAAGCAGACTGCTTACCTGCTGCTGGTGGATTATTACTCCAAATGGTTGGAGGAGTTTCCCTTCGGGACATGAAGACACAAAAAACGTCCTGCAGTAAGAGATCTTCACCCAATGGGGCGTCTTTTAAGTTGTGCAGGTTGGAGAGTACCGGAAAAACCCTCTGATCTTATAACACTACTTTCAGCTGTGCCACCTCTGCTGATCCATGAATGGCCAGATTATATAGTCCTGGCCAGAGCAGGGAAAGGTGGATCCAAGCCCAGGAAGAGAGCAGTAACATGCACGTTGACACAGTACATGCAAGACACATAGCAGCTTGTGTAGGAAATCTCCTGAAGAGCTGGTAATGGCGTGGCTTGAGTTTCAAGATAAAAATCCAAAATTTTCAAGATGGTGCTGGTGAGGTTGGGTGCAGTCATGACTGCTCTGACCTACTTTACCTTGTTTTCGCTTTTTAAGTTAATTTTCAATAACTTTAAACCAGCTAATTCATCACCATTTAGTGCATTAAGTACGGTAGAGATTCTCATTTTTATTTACAATGTACTCACAATTCAACGTTTTTAACTCCGTATTAACTCCGTATTTAACTCCGTATTAACTCCGTATCAAGCTGGTTGAGTGAGATCCTGAGGGAGAACAAAGGACGCAACGCGAAACGGCGGTGGGCCTTACAGGATGCACCCGATGACGCAGACTGGAACATGGTTCGAAACAGCTCCGATGACATCAACATGTTTACAAAAGTGGTTGTGGGATTCGTCAAGAAATTAGTGGATGATACCGTACAGAAAACGACCAACAGAATGTTTCCCATTCAGAAGCCAAAGGTGGATAAAACCATCCGCGACACTCTGAGATCTCGCACCACTGCCTACAACTCGAGACTTGCGTCTGGGGACATGGACCTGCACAAGGCTACGTCATATAATGTGCGGAAAGTGGTGAAGGAGGCGAAGCAGCGCTATGGGAGAAAACTAGAGTCACAGCTCCAACAGAGTGACTCTAGGAGCCAGTGGAAGGGACTATATCGGACAATAACGGACTATAAACCACCAACATCTGGTATGATGAACTCAGACATGACTCTGGCAGATGAGCTGAACACCTTTTATCCTCGCTTTGAGGCTGCATCTAAAGACGCTAGCAATGCTAATGCTAATCCATCATTGTTCCCTTTCCAAAAAAACCCTATCCTGCTTCCCTCAAGGACTATCGACATGTAGCCCTCACCTCAGTGGAGATGAAGTGCTTTGAGCGGCTGTTCAGAGACTTCATCTCCTCCTTACACACTCGATCCACTTCAAACCGCTTTACAAATCGCTTACCGTTCAAAACGCTTTACAGATGACGCTATCGCTCATCTTCTCCACACGTCTCTGACTCACCTGGACACTAGAAGGGAAAATTATGTTAAAATGCTTTTCATCGAGTACAGTTCAGCATTCAATACCATAATTCCCTCCAAACTCACCACCAAGCTGGAGCACCTGGGACTCAGCTGACCACAGGCAGTAAGGATGGGCGGCCATGTCGCAGCCTCCATCACTCTCAGCACTTGAGCACCATAGGGTTGTCTTCTGAGTCCTACTTACTGTACATGCATGACTGCGTAGCCTCTACCAACTCCACCACGTTTGCTAACGACACTGTCGTGGTAGGCCTGATCTCTGATAATGGTGAGATGGCCTACCTGGAGGAGATTGGAAATCTGGAGCAATGGTGCCAGAGGAATAATCTCCTTCTAATCGTCAGCAAGACAAAGGAGTTTATAGTGGACTTTAGCACAAAGCAGGAGAGGAACTACCAGACCCCTGCCATCAACAATAGCCCAGTGGAGAGAGTAGATAGCTTCAGATACCTCGGTGTCCACATCACGCAGGACCTTTCATGGTCCTGTCACATTAATACTGTGGTGAAGAAGGCCCGACAGCGTCTCTACCACCTTAGACGCTTGAGAGGTGAAACATCACCATGCAGGACAGACGAGCTCTACAGAGGGTGGTGAGATAATCTGAGCACATCGTCTGCACCAAGCTCCCTGACCTGCACTCAATCTACAGCAAGCGGTGCTGGACCAAGGCCAGGAAGAACATGAAGGACCTCAGCCACCCCAGCAATGGACTGTTCTCTCTGTTGAGGTCAGGAAAGCGATTCAGCTCCCTGAAGACCAATACAGAGAGACTGAGGAGGAGCTTCTTCCTGCAGGCAATACGGTCTTAATCAGTACACCACACAGTACTGATCCACTTTACACATCCACACTCATGCTCCTTGCACTCGCTGGACATTTGGGACATTCATTGACACTAGTGGTCACTGCACACCTGCACATTACTTATTCTATTTTATTCTGTTTCGATGCACGAGTCACTTTAAGTATGAACACTTTATAGCATATTTGCACACCCCCTGGACATTTCTATTTATACTCCACTTCATTCCTACACAAAAATTCCATAAATTCTATTTTCTATATTGTACACCTAGGTTTTATTATATTTTCTTACATTTTTCTTATATTTTTCTTATAGTGTATATTTTGTACTGGACAGATATTTTATTCTTTTTTAGTTAAATTTTGTTTTTCTTTTCTTTTTTTTTCTTTTATATTTATTTCCTATTTATAGTCTTTTATTTTAAGGTCA
>JAAGKR010014526.1:0-5000 GCA_011419295.1 Clarias macrocephalus
CTGGAGCAGGTCCTTCTCTGGATGCCTCAGGATCCTCGCAGGGTCGGACTCTGTCTACTGAAGCTGGCACAATCTCCAGATGCCTCGGTATGGGTGGAAAAATAAAGAGCAGGTGAAAAGAATTAGCGTAGCTGCCATTCAGGATAGATGTTCTGGAGTATGAGGTAAAGAAATAAATTATGTGTGTGTCAGATTAAAGAGATGCGTCTTGAGTCTACTTTTAACCTGAATGTATGTTTTTGTAGGGGTCTTTTATGTATCATTCACTGCTTTTGTTTGCATTATTTTACCCTGAATGTCTGTTTTTACACATTTTATTTATCTTGAACTGTTCCTAAGATTCTTGCAAGTGAATCTTGATTTATTCTAAATAAACTACAAAGAAATATGTTTTTGTCCTCAAATTATTTTCTTGTAGCGCTTCCCCCTGTCACTTCCCCCTGTCACAGACCTGACTGAAAGGGGTATTTATGCAGATCATTATTCAGGTCTTTGTCTTCTCAGGTGTTATTCAGGATCATTCACGCCTCCTCACATGCGGCCTTTCTAAACAAAAAGTGTCTTAGAAAATGTAAGTGAATATATTGTTTTATGTGAATGAGTGATCAAGATGATTATCACATCATTTTGAAGTAAAAACTCTAGAATACAAGATCCAGGTCACAAAAGTCTTGTAAACAAATGTTATGAATGTTTAGTGAACTTATTTCAGTGATATTTTTTGTTGTTTTCAATAATCACACATAACTGTTATTTTCTCTAAAGTACAAACTTGTACATACATACTGCTCACATGTTACTGTAGCCCAGTTTGTGCTACAGTGTAGTGAGTCTTTAGACATTTATATGTTTATAAGTAACTGAAATATATATATAAATGTCAGGACATGTCAGAACTTCTTCAGGGCCCCAAAACAGACTCAGACTGCTAAGGGTTAATCACATGAGCGAATTCTCTCTGTAAACCGAACTTGACCTTGTGTGATAAAGTTTATTAAATAAATAACAGGAATATTCTAACTTTAACTCCAAAAGTTTTCATTTAACAACATAGTATTGTCCTTTGACAGTATACGATTGTGATGAACGAACAAAAGAATTGTGGGATCTTAGGACATGGATGGATGTTTTGGTTGTCTTTATATTAACTGTGTCTGAGCCCCGAACACTGTCAGGAAGGCTATTCCAAAGCTTTGGAGCTAAATATGAAAATGTCCCGCCTCCTTTTGTAGATTTTGATATTCTGGGAACTACCAGTAGTCTGGAGTTTCCTGATCTTAAGGAACGTGGTGGATTGTACCGTATCAGAAGACAGGTTAGGTATGTGGGAGCTAAACCGTTTAGAGCCTTGTACGTAAGTAATGTTATTATGTAATTAATTCTAACCTGAACAGGTAGCCAGTGCAGGGATGATAATATTGGGGTTATATGATCATATTTTCTAGATCTAGTGAGAACCCTGGCGGCTGCATTTTGGACTAACTGTAGTTTGTTAATTGCGGACAGCCACCCAGTAATGCATTACAGTCGTCCAGTCTGGAGGTCATGAATGCATGAACCAGCTTTTCTGCATCAGATACGGATACAATGTTCCTAAGCTTGGCAATATTTCTAAGGTGGAAAAAGGCTGTTTTTGTGATGTTGGAGATATGATTTTCAAAGGATAAGTTACACACTGCACATGATGAAGAACATTTGAATGAACATGAGGAGAAAGAAGAAAAGTGCCTGAACATCTGATCCATGCTCACGTGACACGCTGCTTCATGAGCACTGAAGGAGGAGAACGAGATGAGTTTGTTCCAGGGTGGGTTGGTTAACATTAAGGGTATTCTTGGGGCATCTTGATCAGTGAGAACACGAGCGGTCCACACCCGGGAACCGAGCTCGAGTCCGCTGGAAGAGGTGGCCTCGGGCACAGCACGGCGTCGTTCAGATATGGAAGCCGATTGTATGTGACCATGGAAGGGGATTGCTGTTTAGAGGCAACATCATCGGTGCCATCTGTCTCCTTTGAAATCTGTGTGTGTGTAGCACGCTCTGATCTCATCCTCTGACCTCCACAGCATTAACTGACACGGTAGGAAGGACCGTTTTTCGGACAAGATCTATAGTATTATATATAGTATAGACAACTGTGTTACAGTACATCTAAAGGTATCGTGTGAAGGCTAACTTCCTCGCTCTCTTCCTGCCTCTGTGTGGTACATTCTGCCTCACAAACCAACCAGGTACACACTGCCACCTGCTGTATCGGAGAACAAAAAGCACAACAATAATAATAGTATTAATGAGAGCGCTGGCCAGCGGGGGAGGGGAGCAATCGGTCCTGGATAGAGTACAAATCACTCATGCCTAATTCTTTTCACCTTTTCCTTACATTCTCATACAGGAGCATTTACACCTCCTCTCACACTCTTCGGCCTCATCAAGGCTCCTCTTTACCCTGGTTTACAGTGAGCCTTTAGCTCCACCGCTGCTCTTCTCTGGAATAGGGCCAGTGGTGGCTCAGAAGGCCACTGAGTTACTGACCGGAAGATCAGCGGATCGATCCCCAGCTCCACCAGGTTGCTAATATTGGGTCCTTGAGCGAGGCCCTTAACCCTACCTGCTCCAGGGGCGCGGTATCATGGCTGACCCGGCGCTCTGACCCCAGTTACGCTGAGATATGCGAGGAGAGAATTTAACTGTGCTGTAATGTACATGTGACAAAGTTTGTCACATATACATTAAACTTAAGTTAAGTAAACTTAACTTCTAGAAAGCATGTGTAACACAGACTCTCCAAACACTTTCACATCACGTCATATTACAGAAGAGCTTATCCCATGTGATGTAAGGCTGCACTGACATCTTTATATAACTTTAATATAATGACAATTGTTTTATTTAATTATTTATTAGGCAGCATGGTGGCTTAGTGGTTAGCACTGTTGCCTTGCACCTCCAGTGTCAGGGTTCATTGTGTCCAATGTGTACGTCGCCTTGTGCCTAAAGTCTCCTGGGACATGCTCCAGGCCCCCCCCCCCCCCCCCCCCACACACACAGGATAAGCGGTACAGATGAGCGCACTGCAACGATAAAGATTTAAGATTCAATATTCAAAGAACTTTATTAATCCCAAAGGGAATTTGCTTTGTTACAGGTGGTTTGATTTGTTTACCAGGAAGAAAGGAAAGGAGTAATAGATTAAATAAGGGGGAAAAATGTAAGACATTAAAAATTAAAATAATAAAAATAAATTAATTAAAAATAGAATTAAATATAGCACAGAGTAAGTTACAGTAAGTTACATGTTGCACTAAAAATAATTAATATACAGATATTGCACTTGGAATGTAAATGGAAAAGAAAGAAATTGTACAAATGGTACTGGTAATCAGATATTGCACTTGGAACTGATATTGAGCTGTGGGAACATTAGTGTATTAATGTAATATTGGATAGTAACTACTGACAGTCCCTATCCTGTAGTGTAAATGTTACAGAGACGAGTTGTATAAATTTATGGCCATTGGGAGAAAGATCTCCTGTGGCGCTCTGTCTTACCCCCGGTCATAATCAGGCTCTGGCTGAAACTGCTCCTCTGGTCGGAGAGAACACTGTATAAGATGTTTTTTATTACTAAATATGTTATTTATTTATTTGTTGCTTGTTTGAATTTTGAACAGTGAAACTGGGTGAGTAGAAAGGTGCCTATACATGAAATGCATCATTATTGTTATTATTTATTACCACATGAGTAGAGGTTACTGATGCCTGCCTGCGATCAGTACCTCGGACACAGGGTGTAAGTCAACTCTCCTCCTCACGCTGCGAAACAATGCTGTTTCACCAGATATATTATTACCTCACAGTCTGACATAAACAGTAATGATGACACTGCCTACTTAGGGAGGGGCGCCCGCTAAATTCTATCCACCGGTTGATTTAAGACGTGCCCACAGTTTGACGCTGTCAAAAACATGTGATTTCTAATCTGGCACATCACTGCTCATAATGTCAATATTTTGCAGGTTAAACTTCAGGCAGAGACAAACAGACAGACAAACAGGCTGACATACATAAAGACAAAAAGACAGACATTCAGACATAGAGACAGACAGACATACAGTCAGACATACAGTGGAACCACAGTTTGCGAGTAATGCGGTTTGCAAGCGTTCCGCAAGACAGGAAAGATATTTAATACATTTTGACTTGAAAAACAAACATGTCTTGGTTTACGAGTACCGAGTATCATGTATCACGCATGCGCTTCTTGTTTTGACTGTGGAATTGTGGGTAATCGTCTCCCCTGCTCGGTCTTAGAGCGCGTCTTTCATTGGTATAATCAACATCCGTAAAACATCTTTTATTTTGTGTTTGTATGTGTGTGTACAGTGCGCATGTACTGTTACTATAACACACGAGTGTGCGCATGTAAGCAAAAGAAAGTCTCATTAGAGATGTATTTTTTACTTTTGTAAGGTAAAGTGCATGTTAATTTGTTTTATTTTTACTTTATATTTTATATAAATTACTTTTATGTATTTTTGGGGGGATGTGGAACAAATAATTTGAGTTTCCATTATTTCTTATGGGAAAATACAATTTGGTTCAGTGTTTTGATATACGAGCCCGCTACTGGAACGAATTAGGTTCGTAATCCAAGGTTCCACTGTACAGACAGACATACAGACAGACATGCAGACAAACAGACAGACATGCAGACAGACATGCAGACAAACAGACAGACATACATAAAGACAAACAGACAGACATACAGACAAACAGACAGACATACATACAGACAGACATGCAGGCAGACATGCAAGCAGACATGCAGACAGATATATACAAACAGACATGCAGGCAGACATATACAGACAGACATGCAGGCAGACATATACAGACAGACATGCAGGCAGACATATACAGACAGACATGCAGGCAGACATGCAGACAAACAGACAGACATGCAGGCAGACATGCAGACAGACATATACAGACAGACATGC
>JAAGKR010014526.1:10000-11603 GCA_011419295.1 Clarias macrocephalus
TTGTGCTGTGCACCCGGGTGGCGATGGCTTTTTGTAGGTCTTAACACGCTCAAATAACACAGAATAAAAACACAAAATAAAAAGGTTGTGCGGTGCCCCCGGGGTGGCAGTGACGCAGGGTGCTTGGGTGCGTCATCGTTGCTTGCAACTATATTTCTATTTATTTTTTCCCCATTCGGGTTCTTAACATGCTCAAAAACGTAAAAATATCCAAATGTTTGATGATCCCCCGGGGCACCATCAAATCCATCACCTTCAAATGGAAAGAAGACGGTACCACAACAAACCTGCCAGGAGAGGGCCGCCCACCAAAACTCACAGACCGGGCAAGGAGGGCATTAATCAGAGGGGCACCAGCCCAACAGGAAGCACAGAGACCAAGGGTCACCCTGAGGGAGCTGCAGAGTTCCACAGCAGAGACTGGTGTATCTGTGCATGGGATCACAGTAAGCCGTACACTCCATGGACGAGTGGCCAGAAAAAGTTGCTCTGGTCAGAGGAGACTTAAATGTAACTTTTCAGTGTGAACCCAACACATCCCGTCACCCCAAGAACGTCATCCCCACAGTGAGACATGGTGGTGGCAGCATCACGCTGTGGGGATGTTTTTCAGCAGCAGTGACTGAGAAACTGATCCGAGTCGAGGGAAAGATGGATGATGCTACATACAGGGTTATTTCTGTCCAGTCTGCCTGTGATTTGAGACTTGGACGGAGGTTCACATTCCAGCAGGACAATGACCCGTACGGTTAATACTGTTAAAGCAACACTCGAGTGGTCCAGACCTCGAGTCAAAGTCCAGACCTCAATCCAATTGAGCTTCTGTGGTAAGTCTTAAAGATTGCTGTTCACAAGCGGAAACCGTCCAACATGAAGGAGCTGGAGCAGTGTTGCCTTGAGGAACAGGCAAAGATCCCAGTGGCAAGATGTGGCAAACTCATTGAGACGTATCCAAAGAGACTCGCAGCTGTAATTGCCTCAGAGGGTGTCTCTACAAAGTACTGACTTTAGGGGGGGGGGTGAATAGTTATGCAAGCTGAGGTTTTCTGTTACTCTGTCCTATTAGTTGTTCGCTTCACAATAAAAAAAAAAACACATATTCAAAGTTGTAGAAATGTTCTGTAAATGAAGTGATGCAAACCTCCAAATAATCTAATTTACTTCCAGGTTGTGAGGCAACAAAACATGAAAAATGCCAAGGGGGTGAATACTTTTGCAAGGCACTTTATGCACGCGGGACCCGGAACACATTTAGAGATCATTGAGCTGAACGACTTTCACAGTACACACACTCAACAGGAAGTCGCTTATTTTGGGTTGTTTGCAAAAGCACACCCGGAGTAATGTGATGGTCTCTGAGGTGAATTCATAACCTCAACACACTGAGGGTACCAAGTTCTACAGAGGGAGAAAGAGAGACAGGTAGGGGAGGGAGAGAGAGACAGGTAGAGGGGAGAGAGAGAGACAGAGAGAGAGACAGGTAGGGGGGAGAGAGAGACAGGTATAGGGGAGAGAGAGACGGAGAGAGAGAGAGAGAGAGAGAGACAGGTAGGGGAGAGAGAGACGGAGAGAGAGAGACAGGTAGGGGAGAGAGAGAGAGAGA
>JAAGKR010014527.1:0-11603 GCA_011419295.1 Clarias macrocephalus
ACTTGCCAAAAAGCACAGTATTTTTATACACAGTGAATATTATCTTGCAAGAACCGATTAATGCCACAGTATTAATATTGGGTTCACACACATTCACCACACATTCACCACTCCACACGGTCTCTTTATTTCTAGGCTTATACGTTCATCCTGGTCCCTTATTTCCTGGAAATTAGGGCTAATTCACGCATACTTTGTCCCCGGTCCTAATCAGGGCTCATTCAAGCATACTTGTCCCTTTTATTTTATTTATCTACCTATTTATCTATTTTCTTAGAAGGGCTCATAAACTTGTCCCTTTATTTCAACTTAATCTATTAATTTATCTAGTCCTATAAGGGCTCATTCACACACACGTCTCTGGTCTGGCAGCAGCCGACCCCCCTCTGGCAGATTGCAACTCCCTCGGGGGTTTCAGGCCGGTTTCCTGGACACGGAGCTTATGGTATCACTCAACCAGATTCTCTCTCTCACTTCCACTCAGACACACGCACACACACACACAGACACATAGAGCTCTCATTCACTCAGACAATATCAAACAGTATTGAACAGTACAACATCAATTAAACACAAACAATGCAATTGCTTACAACTTAATGGCACCCAAGCTGTGCTCCTCATAGAAAAAGATATAAAATTTGCTGCTATAATCCCATACAATCCATTAATCAGCAGCACACAAAACCATTGACGTACAACTGTACATTCCACATAAAAAGATATGAATAACAAGCCACAAGTTCATACTATACGGTTTAGGTGGCTACACAATTCTTTTGACATACCTAAGTACGTTCCTCATAAAAGGGGATATATTTATATTAACTACTGCGGACCCTCACGCAGGTAGTATTACTAATTAAGCGCAATTCCTTATTAACTCCACTGCCATCCGTCTAGGCCCACTTGACAATGAGTACAAATCAATACAGCGTCTATCTACCGGTATGCATTGCTATCTATCACAGATAGACCTTCAAATGCGCTTCCTCATACCTGTCTGTTATTACTACCATCTATCAAAGCCCTCTTGACAGCAAAACAGACCAATGCAATGCTTATTTTACCAGTTACTATTCAAATACTACCATTTAACGGTTAGTAAACTGATGCATGCATTTTCCTTCTGAAAACAAAGCCCATTCAAAAATTACTTAATTTGGAGAGGTCTTTATCAGGTATCCGTACCACCATGGGTGATCCTCAGCAAACAACACAAACTAAGCATATAAGCAAAAGTTGCTTACCTTTGTAAGTGGCCACCTGTTTGTGCTGCCCGCCAAGGAAGCCCATGCTGATCAGTCACCTTTGCCCCTTTTCCATCCTGTTCGTGACGCCAAAATGTCGTGGAAATTAATTGAAGACTCAGGCTTTGATTTCAAAAGGTTACAACTTTATTGGTTGATCGATAAAGTCGGGAGGTCTGCAGAACACACCACGACTCCCGACGGCTTCTTGCTTAAATACTGATCCTAGACAAAGGCGGACAGTTTTCCCGCGCTTACTTTACATAAAACATCTGGGTTTCATTAAGGTTCCCAGTTCTGGGTGACCTCAATGTATAGATCGGATTGCTTACACAGGCACATTCTAAGAGGCCTATATGCTCGGCTTCTCACGCAAGCCTCCCATTATTGCAAGCTGAGGTATCTTTTTATTTCTTAAAAGTAGGGTATGTCACATAAAATCAGATAAAAATTTCTTCTACAAAAGTAGGACCATATCCACTTCTGAATTCTTCAATCAGCAGTCACATGATCAGTAAACACCAGTGAGACTGGTAGGAGTTACACACCCATGGCATAACAGCCTCCACCATGTCTGACGATGATGAGGATGATGATGTGGTACAGTTTGGAACATGAGACCTTCCTTTCCTTCTCCATAATTCTTTTGGTGTTGCTGAGCGCAACAGTGCCTTCCTTGCATTTAAGAATGTACTTTTACTGTATATATATAATATAACTTATATAATATTATTTAACTTGTATCAGTTAAAAATAAAACGAATTAACCTGCACTTTGCCTTTGAAAAGAATCATGCTAATGTGGTGCTAAAATTAGACGACAGGAGAGGGTTATTGTGTAAGACGATTTTCACATATGCGCGTAAAAACACACAAAAGCAAATGTTGACCTTATTTAGACTGCAAACTAAGTTACTCGCTGTAACTTTGACCATTTGTGCATGGGTTCGACCCTTTGTGCACGGGTGACCCCACAGACACATGGAGGTCTTATGGGAAAAAGCAACCAGTATCACATCCCATTTCTTTCTAAAACTCTGACTTTCTAAGGACTGTTTACAATCAAATGTGTCTTTATCTCTCACAGAACAAACTCAAGGGTCCTAAACAATCTGTATTCAAAGTGGCACATTCCACAGGGACTGCCCTTCTTTCGGTCACTGAAGCTCCATGCTGCTAGATTAGCTAAACTATCATCTGGCAGCATCCTCCTGGACCTGGGTTGTATGAGGTGACATCGAGAAGATCCACATCTGCCCCACTCAGACTCTCTACTAGTGTCCCATAGGGCTCTTTACTGGGTTCTCTTCTGTTTTCCCTCTATACTCTGTCTCTTAGTAAGGTCATATTTTTGCATGGCTTTTTATACCGTTGTTATGCAGATGACAATCAACTTATTCTCTCCTTTCCTCCATCAGACACCAAGATCTCAGCATGTCTGGCAAACATCTCATCCTGGATGGCAGCTCATCTGCTGCTCAGTAAAACTGCTGCTGATTCATCCCCCGTCAAGACTATCTGATCTCCCTGGACAACAATCAGATCTCTCCTTCAGCAACTGCCTGCAATCTTGGGGTAAATCTGTCATTTTCTCCACACATTGCTAACCTTAATCGCTCCTGTAAATTTTTTTTATACAACATGGGAAGAATTCAACCATTTCTTTCTTCACACGCTACTCAGATATTTGTTCACTGCCTTGTTATTTCAAGGACTGGACTACTGTAACTCACATCTCGTTTCGCAACTCACAACTCATTTTGAACCTTCCCAAGTTCACCACACCACCCCATTTCCCCACTCTCTGCACTGGCTTCCTCTAGCTGGCCGCATCAAATTCAAAACCCTAATGCTTGCTAACAAAGCCAAAAACGATCCTCCAGCACAGCTTGGCTGGAACCACCATCTCTTAGGAATAGAGGAAGACAGGCATCTAGACTCTTTTCTGTTCTGGCAATTAAGTGGCTAAGTGTTGAAATGAACTTCCTCTTGATGTCCGCACTGCTGAGTCTCTGGTAATCTTTAAACGACGACTTAAGACACATGTTTCTTTAGTACTTGGGCTAATGTTAATGTGTGATCGCGTGTACCAGTGTTATAGTGAGTGTTAGAGTACTGTGTATCCATGTCTTCTGTTAGCATGTCCAGGTTTTGCAGCAACGTTTGGATGTGTGTGTTATTGTGAGTTTGTGTGTGATAATTTTTTTTATAGTTGTTGGGGTAGTGTGCCCTCTAGAGGTAAAGTAGGGGTGAAAATGGTCTACTGTCTAAATGTTTATTAAAAATGGGCTACATGATTGTGTGGTTGTTGCAGGTGAGGCATAATCACAAAGATTAAGACTAAAGATTTTTGAATAAAGAAAATAAAAAAACATAAATAAACACCAACAACTAAACAGCATAACAATAGAACAGGAGAGAACAGGAACAAATTAGCCATAGTCCAAAGTCCAAAACAGAACAAAAGTCTCTTGGTGCAAGTTGCCCCCTAAGAGTAATCCCTGACAGGTGGGGGGGGCCCCCCCCCCCCCCCCAACAAAAGGTGCTACTCCAGAGCGCCACTGAAGTTCCAGGGCACCCTCCCCAAGGTCCTGTGTTGGGCTTCCTACACAAACGCTGTAGACCATGTCTTTTGGGCAGGGTGGCAGAGCAGACAGGACAAACAGGATTCCTCCCCACTCAGGAGGCGGGGCAGAGACAGGGTCCTCGAAGCCAGCAGGCTGAACAAACCGGGTGTCTCCCATCTCAAGAAGTGTGGCAGAGACAGGAATGTCGAGCGGGCACGACGTCCTTGAACCCAGAGGCGGGGCAAGCACGATGTCCTCGAACCTGGGCGGCAGAGCTAGCACAAAGTCCTGGAACCGGGGAGGTGTTGCGAGGCATGGTTCAGGCGGTGCAGCATTCTCTGGGCAGAACAAGCCCTCAGCATTGATCTCTGTCCAGAACAGCCCCTCAGCAGGGTTCTCTGGGCAGAACTGTCTTACTGGAAGTTCAGAGCCTACACCAAGGCTAACGGGAGGTTCAGAGCCTACACCAATGCTATCAGGAAGTTCAGAGCCTACACCAAGGCTAACAGGAAGTTCAGAGCGAACACCAAAGCTAACAGGAAATTCAGTGCCTACACCAAGGCTAACAGGAAGTTCAGGGCCTAAATTAAGGCTAACAGTGCTAGTGTGTGCTAGTGTTCTTATAGAGTTTTATAACAGAGGTTTGTGTGTTTGACTGTGTATTATTGTTTCTATAGCCTAATGTGTGTTGAGGATGTGTGTTGTCGTGTGCCTGTGATAAATATTCCCTTTTCAAACATCCAATAAGGAATATCTACCGGCACAGGGCAAACCACTCATGGTGTCAAACTCTTAAGATCAGCGTGAGGATAATTCAGCACTCAACTTAGAATAGGTCCTTGAGAATGTAGCCCCCGGAGTTGTCTCTTACAATCTCCAAAAAAAAAAAAAAAAACACTACTGGAATACAGCACGGGGACTCGCCTCGTAATGTGAGGTAGTCCTCTTATTGTTTTAAAATGGAAGCAGTTACAACTTAAGCAAAATAAAGCAATTTAAGATATAGACATGGGTAACTAAGCTAAATGGTTCAAAGAAAAACTAAATGGGTACAAGAACCAGTGCACCTAAATCAGGAACAAATTATAAACCCTGGTTCTGGACTTCCATTCTACTTTTAACATGAGTTAACAAGGTTGGCTTTTAATTTTTAAGGTCATAAATGATTTGCAGAGATAAAATGTTTCCTACTACTGAAAAATAATTTTACAGCGTTTACTCTTTATTTCATAAGCATTTTAACACATTCTTCAGAGGTGCGAATGGCCACATGCCTGACACTTCACGGTACACTCAGGGTGTGAACCATGTCTCTGCCTCTTTTTTTTCTCTCCACAGTGGTTGCAGATGTTACAGGTTGGGGAGTGGGGTGTTGCAAGGGCTCTGTGAAACCTCTTGAGACTTTTCTTCTCCCACCAAGCTGCAATCCTTTTAGCCTCTTTATCAGTAACATATTCAGATTAGGACATTACTTCACCTATAGTTAGCTGGGACATACAGTGTGACAACTCAAAACATTAGCATGATCCATAACTGTGCATGTGTGTATGTATGTGCATGACTGTGTTAATGTCTACAGGCTCATACCACCTGAAAATCAGGACTGGAAGCAATGGAAGAAGCCTGGTTTGAGGGTTTTGTTTAGCATTTCTGTAGCATTTGTCTGCGTCTGTGTTTGTGCATGTATTCTTGTATGTAGGTTAGTCTGTTAATGTATATTCTATTATGTATATATAATGTGTGGTCTTTAAGCATTTACTGTGTGTGTCTGTGTGTGTTACTATATGCATGATAGAATGTGTGAGTGTCTATTTGCTTTTCTTTAGCATTTGTGCATTACCAGTCTGAAGTAACTCAATTCCTTTTTTATTACCCAAATGTAACAGATTTTTTTATTGTTGTCTGAATGCACAAATCTGCTGTTTTTTAGATCGGATCTGAGTCACTTTCGTATGTGGTCCTAGATTAGATATGGAGTGGTTTTTGAAAAAAACAGAATATCATGGAATAAACATTTATTACACATTACCCTGCGTTCACACCGAACGCGGCAAGAGTGTCAAAACGTCCGGAAGTCATTCATTTTCAATGGGAGCCGGCGGCGCGGTGAGAGCGGCGAAGAGAGTTGAAATCTGTCATGCACACTCATAATACGACCAGCACTAGGACCTGGAAGTAATACGGTCGCATTTCAGGAAGCATAAAAGGAAACAAGATGGCGCTTCAGACTGCTCAGTCATTGAGTCTACCCATGCTGTCTCTGATCCTCTCTCTTCCATTTCGTGAGTACTCACCATTTTGGGTTATATTCCTGATTGAGTGTGTGTTGTTAGAACGCGGGTTTAATTGTGTAAACTCTTGCTCTCTACGTGAGAGAGTTCTAATAATAAATCGCGTGGTTATCCTGCCTGCTTGCGCTATTTCCGCGTTTGGGTTTACCATCCACGCTACACGGGCTAACTGCTAGTCTTCTGATCATCCTCCGGTTGCTTTGTGATAGAATGACTGAGCCAGCAGTAAACCCAGCGGATTACGCTCACCTCTGCGATTTGGTGGACGGTCATGCCCGGTTGATTGAGCAGCTGAGCGGTGAGGTCGCGACTCTTCACGTTAGCGTCCAAGACATTGCGGCTTTGTGCCGCAAGGTCACGGAGCTGCCGCAGGAGAACGCGCCAGTCATAGTGGCGGCTGCGCCGCCACCCCCTCCCATCTCAGATGTGTACTTAGCTTTACCGGATAAATGGGACGGCACAGATGGGAAGTGTAGTGTTTTCCTAACCGCACTGGATCTTGTGTTTGAGTTTAATTCCACCAGATACTTCACAGACCGTTTGCGCATTGCCCTTCTTGTCTCGTTGCTGTCGGGGCAGGCAGCTGAGTGGGCCACGGCGGTTCTGCATTCCGATTCAGACACACCCCATTCCTACAACGAGTTCATCCGTCAGCTAAAGCTCACCTTCGAACATCCTGCTGCTGAGGTGGAGACCGACTCCAAACTCTATCATCTGCGGCAGGGAGGGTCGTCCGTGAGCCGTTACACTGCCGACTTCCGGACCCTAGCTGTGCAGACCACCTGGGGTGATCCCGCCCTCCGGACAGCCTACTACGAGGGACTGGCTTCACGCATAAAAGACGAGCTTGCCGGACGAGAGCTCCCCGCCACCTTGGAGGGGCTGATCCAACTCTCCCTCCGAATAGACCAACGACTGCTCTCTCGTCCGAGGCCAGCCCCCCGGACCCTGCCACCTGCCACTCCGTCACCATCACCGACCACGCCACGATCTTCCACATTTCTGACCTACGCCCCAGTTCCCGAAGTACGCCGCTTTTCCACCACTACCACTGGACCTGTCGGTTCTCCACCTCCCACCGTGGTTGACACCGGAGCCGGGGAACCCATGCAACTAGGACGCGCCTCCTTGACCGCTGCAGAGCGAGAACGGCGATTCAGGGAGGGGCTCTGTCCCTACTGTGGGTCGGCGTCACACCACAGAGCTATCTGCCCTCTGCGCCCGGGAAACGCTCAGACCCGGTGAGTAAGGAGAGCGACTCGCCAGGCCCCCTCCACCTCTCTGCCACCACCACCAATGTTTCTTGTCTCACGGTGCAAGTACGCCTCCAGTTTGGCCACAAACGGGTCAGAAGTACGGCGTTCATCGATTCCGGTGCCGCTGGCAACTTCATTGACTCTGCTTATGCCAAAGAACTGGGGGTGGAGCTCGAGGCATTATCCCAGCCTGTTCGGATTACATCTGTCGACGGTCGGCCCCTTTCCTCCAGCCCCATCACTACCCAGACTCAACCAATCACCCTAATCATCGACCAACATCAAGAGCAGATCCGGTTCCATCTCACCCCCATATCATCTCCTCCTATCATCCTTGGGCATCCGTGGCTTCTACAACATGACCCGCTCATCTCCTGGACACAACACCGAATTCTGCAATGGGGACCGATCTGCACTGAACTTTGCCTGCGTGCCTCGGCTGGGACATCCTCTAGGGAGTCCGAGGCCCCCGAAGTCGACATCAATGCCATCTCTGCCGCCTACCAGGACCTGGCTGAAGCGTTTTGCAAAAGACGAGCCACTCACCTTCCTCCTTATCGCCCCTACGACCTGGCGATTGACCTCCAGCCGGGTTCTGTTCCCCCCCGCGGCAACCTCTACTCGCTCTCCGCCACTGAGACGCAGGTGATAGAGAAGTATGTAACCGATGCCCTCCGCCATGGCACCATCAGGCTCTCCTCCTGATTTGCTGCCGCGGGGTTCTTTTTTGTGAAGAAAAAAGGCGGCGACTTGCGTCCATGTGTCGACTATTGGGGGCTCAACAACATCACAATAAAGAATCGCCATCCATTGCCTCTTACCAACTCTGCCCTGGACGCCCTCTCTGGTGCCACCATTTTCACAAAGTTGGACCTACGGAGCGCCTACAACTTGGTGTGCATCAGAGAGGGCGATGAGTGGAAGACGGCCTTCATCACCCCAACAGGACACTATAAGAGCTTGGTCATTCCGTTTGGACTCTGCAACGCCCCCGCTGCCTTCCAACAATTCATTAACGACATCCTCAGAGATATGCTAGGCCGGTGGGCATTTGTGTACCTGGATGACATCCTCATATACTCCTGTACTGCTGAAGAACATGTCCAACACGTCTTGGCGGTCCTCAAGAGATTGCTCGCCCATCAACTGTATTGTAAGTTGGAGAAGTGCGCTTTTCACGAGCGCTCCACCACGTTCCTGGGTTTTGTTATCTCGCCCCAGGGTGTGGCCATGGACCCGCAGAAACTGGAAGTTGTGCGTTATTGGCCCCTACCCAAGACCCTCAAGCAACTTCAACGGTTTCTCGGGTTTGCGAATTTCTATCGTCACTTTATCCGGGACTACAGTACGGTTGCAGCTCCTTTAAACGCCCTGACACGACCATCTTCTCCACCCTTCACCCTCAACTCTGCCGCCATCTCCGCCTTCCAGGAATTGTGTCACCGCTTCACCACCGCACCAATTCTCCTCCATCCAGACGCGAGCAAACCATTCGTTGTGGAGGTGGACGCTTCGGATGTGGGCGCCGGGGCCGTTCTCTCCCAACGAGGTCCAGATCAGAAGCTGCACCCTTGTGGATTCTTCTCCAGAAAATTTGACCCCACTCAGCAGCGATACGGGGTAAGGGACCGTGAGCTGTTGGCCATAAAGTGGGCTCTGGAGGAATGGCGTCACTGGCTCCAGGGCGCCAGAGAGCCGTTCATCATTTGGACCGACCATCAAAATCTGATGACTATCCGGAACCTAAAACAGCTCAACCCAAGGCAGGCGCAGTGGGCTCTCTTCTTCGAGCATTACACTTTCCATCTGTCGTACCGCCCGGGATCCAAAAACACCAAGGCTGATGCCCGGCAACATGAGGAGGATGCTCCCCAGGCGGACCCCACGCCTGTCCTCCCGCCGTCAAAGATCATTGCCCCTCTCCGGTGGGACTTGGAAACGAGGGTTCGCCAGGCGCAGGCACCGGAGGTCGAACCGGCAGGTGCGCCCCTAGACGACTTGGTTGAGCGGCAACCAATAAAAAAGTAGAGGTTCTCCGCTTGAGAGGATTCTGCAGAAAGCAGTCCTGTAACTTTTGTTCCGGCTACATTAGTTCCCAAGCAAAATGCTCGTTGCATTAAACTTGCACTTTAAATAGCCTAGGAGAATTTGTAATTCAAATTAATGTTTTTTAAATTAAAGACAAAGTCTAGTAAGTGATTCTAATAATGTTATAATAAGACGAAATATAATATAATAATAATTTTAAAAATTTATATTAAATTAGACTAGCAATTCACAATGAACAGAAGCTACACCGTACAAATGCCTTATAATGTTTTTTTTTTAAATTAACTTTCTTTATTAGAAGTTATTTCACGGGTAACATAATATTTCAATACAACAGACATAACTTCCATTTTGCATTTTGTTTACCCCATTGTATCCCTCTTCCAATCCCCTGTGTTCACACATCCCACAGTTCTGATTAGACAGACTAACTAATTAACAATGAAAATGTAAAAACAAAACAGACAACAAAAACAAAAACAAAAAGAGAAAAAAAAAAAAGAAAGAAAAAAAAAAGAAAAGGGGGGGGGGGTTGCTCAGTCAGCACAGTCAGGAAGAGATGTCAAAGAATCAAAATGTTTTAAGAGAGGCCTCCAAGTCCTTTCAAACAAATTTAGTGAGCCATTAAGGGAAAACCTAAGCTTCTCAAGTTTAATGGACATAAACATTTCTTTCACCCATCTATTATGAGTTGGAGGTTGAGATTGATTCCACTTGAGAAGTACCAATCGCCTGGCCAAAAGGGTGGCAAAGGCAAGAACAGATTGCAGGATTTTGGAGGTGCATGGTTGTGGGGCGGTGCCGAACATAGCTAAAAGTGGGTCGGGGGGGATAACCGTGTTGTATGCCTTACTGATAGTTTTAAAGATTTCAGTCCAAAATATGGCTAGTCTGGGGCAGAACCAAAACATGTGAGAGTGGTTGGCTGGAGACTGTTTGCATCTGTTACAAGAGTCAGTCACATTAGGAAAAATCCGTGCCAGCCTCGAATTTGTATAGTGAACTTTATTTACAACTTTACATTGTAGGAGACCGTGTCTCGCACAGATTGAGGAAGAGTGAACCAGTTGTAAGACATGTTGCCAATATTCATCAGACAGCGAGATTCCAAGCTCTTGTTCCCAAGAATTTTTTAGAATGTGTGTTGGGCTATCAGTTGATGAGTTGATACGGCTATAAATGTTGGAGATTAATCGCTTTTGTTGAGGGTCAAGAGCTAATAATGAATCAACCAAGGTTTCTGGAGGTCGACTAGGGAATTTGGGGTTCTGACTCCGAATGAAGTGTCTTATCTGAAAAAAACGAAATAGGTGGGATTTAGGCAACTTAAATTTTCTCGAAAGTTCCTCAAAAGACATGGTTATAAAGGTCCTTAATTTTCGTTAGCCCTTTGTCAGACCATGTGCGAAAAGTCAAGTCAGTGCAAGAGGGTACGAATAGGAAATTGTTTACAATAGGGGAGAGGTCTGAGGCCCTATGAAGACCCAGGCTTTTCCTAGTTTGAGTCCAGATTCTAAGAGTGTTAGACACCACCGGGTTTGAGGTAAAATTGGAGAAGGCCAACGGGAGTTGGGCGCAAACCAGGGAAGAAAGAGAAAACTTAGAGGATGCAAGTTCCATGTCCACCCATACTGGGCGCCCCTCTGTTGTATTGTTGACCCAGTATAGAAGTTTTTGAGCGTTACAAGACCAATAATAGTGTAAAATATTAGGCAGTGCCAAGCCACCGCGATCTTTTGGGAGCTGTAGTACTGATTTTCTAATGCGTGGATTTTTATTACTCCAAAGAAAAGAACTTATTATTTGATCGAGCGACTTAAAGAAGGACTTTTTTATAAGAACAGGGATATGTGAAAACAGATATAGGAACTTGGGTAAGACCACAATTTTGACCAAATTAACACGACCCACCAGAGACAGTGGAAGACCAGACCATCTTTCAAAGTCTAATTTACACCTCTCCAAAAGAGGAGTAAAGTTTTTGGAGAAAAGAAGATTAGTTGGGTTTGTAATAATCACTCCCAAGTATCTAAATCTATCCACAGCATATTTGAAAGGGAAAAAAGATGGAGGGATGTCTTTGGCCAATGAGTTGATAGGAAGGACTTCGCTCTTATGGAGATTAAGTTTATAGCCTGAGTATGACCCAAATTTCTCCAGGATACTTAAAACTACGGGGAGAGAGGCTGC
>JAAGKR010014528.1:0-11603 GCA_011419295.1 Clarias macrocephalus
TAGTTATAAGTGGCATCCAACCTTGTTAGTAGCAGCATGCTAAGCCACAATAGCTCTACTTAAGAATCTGTAGTTTATATGGAGTGCCGGTAATGAGGTCCTACTTAAAAACAGGCTTATAAAAAAAACAATTCCAGTCATTGTATACATGTTTATTCTTGCAAAATATGCAAACACATTGTTGTGCAGATCATGGTCTTATGAGGAACACCACTTGAGCTACTCTATACACTTGAACACTCTATAGGCATAACTCAGTCAACAATGGACAGAGACATTAGTGCCAAGCTAAGCAACAGAACAGTCACAGACAGTGCAGGAACTGTGATAAGTGCATAGAACTCCAATTGTAGTAAATAATGCAAAAAAGCAGTTAATTTGGTGGGTCTTTTAAGCATCAAGGTAAAGTAAAACTTCTCAATGGCATTCAAAACTCAGAAGAAAAAGTTGCACTAGTACAGTATGGCAAATTTGAACACGTTCCTCATTCCTGAACTTTAAATAACCCTATTAACAAAAGAATTATGAACTTTTCCAGTAATTTTAGAATGAAGAAACTGGCATTACTACACATAATTTAGAAAACCCAGTTGATTCATACAAAAATGAATTGAGTGCATCAACGCATAGTTTGGAAGTAATTTATAGTCACATTGCTGATATTCATCACAACAGCACTCCCTGTTATGTGATAGTTAATTACTGTTCTTCAATATAATCTAATGCTTCTCTAAAAGCAATAGCCCATGAATTTCTGGAGATCTACTGTATACTGTAGTAGGCAATATATATATAGACAAACATTCATGCAAATGTGACAGGAATGCGCAACGATGGCAGAACGATGACTTATCCAGGAACTCATAAAAGAACCCAGAACAATATCTAAAGAACTGCAGGCCTCACTTGCATACTTTTATTTAAGGCTGGCATTTCATCTCCCATGCAAAATAATATTCAAATTTTACCTGAGCTCAGCTTACATTCATTTGCAAAGATTAGACAAAGAAAATCAACCATTCTTAAATCTATATATACAGTCGTGGCCAAAAGTTTTGAGAATTACATAAATATTGGAAATTGGAAAAGTTGCTGCTTAGGTTTTTATAATAGCAATTTGCATATACTCCAGAATGTTATGAAGAGTGATCAGATGAATTGCATAGTCCTTCTTTGCCATGAAAATTAACTTAATATATAAAACACAATTTCAATGTTTAAAATAAATGATGTATTAAATGCTAACTTGTTTATAGTTGATTTAGTTAATATACATGTATTATATAACAACCTTATATAAAAGTTTATTATTACATAAATAACAGACATAAACAATATAATAATTTGAAAATGAGCAAATAGAAAATGACCGTTCTTGTAGTTGCTCATGCATATAATTATTAATACAAAGTAAATATATTATTGGCCCCCAAATAATTTTCCTTTAGAATTTAGTTAGCTGTAAATATTGCTCACTCTCTCACTCATTCAATTTGTATGTAGGAAGCGTGGAGCCTATCCCAGGTGACACAGGGCACTAGGCAGGACACGGTACCAGTCCAATGCAGGGTACACACTGGAGGAAATCAGAGTACCTGTGGGTACCTGTATAAGAACAGGGAGAAGATGTAAACTCCACATACACTAACAAGGTGAAAACTGAACTCTCGACCCTAGAGTTGTAAGGCCAATATGATAACGGAATCATTGTAAGTATTTCAATAAGCATAAGTAATGTTAAACACCAGGTACATTTAAAAACCTGTATACAGGCAAATGTATGTAGGACATGAACTAACTAGTTATATATCTTTGTACATCAAAAGCATAAATTGAACCCCCCCCCCCCCAATTATTTTTCTTTAGCCTTATATTACATGGAGAAATTACTGCAGTTGCAAGGGCTGTGTCATGTTTTCTTTAGGTTAAAATTGGATGACTAATTTGACTCTTCATCCTAATTTTAACCAATAGCTGGGAGATCAAGGTAAATTCAGGAAGAAAAAAAATAATAATAATATGCGGCCATGTTTAAAAGTTAGTGCCCCAACTTTTATTAAAATTTTTCATAAAAAAACATAATATCTCATCAGCGGGTTTGGGCACCTTGCATTCATTGAGTCGACGATGAACTCTGTATAACAGAGTAGCCATGAGGCAAATATAAAATATTAAATAATCACAGTTAAAGCTCGAAATTAGGTCATGCAAGACGACAATTATCCATAGCACAACAGTAAATATATGTCTAAATGGCTGAAAAATAAAATAATCCAGTATTTGAAAGGGCCCCATCAAAGTCCAGATAAAGATGTGCATAACCTTAATGAACTGAAGCAATGTTGTAAATAAGAATCAACCAAAATGATGTGAGAGACTTACAGTCATACAGGAAACAATTACTTCAACTTATTGCTGCTAAAGGTGGATCTACAAGTTATTGAATCAGTGGATATTTTTACTATTTGGCTTTGATGATGATGATGATGATGATGATTAGTAGTAGTAGTAGTAGTATTTATAATAATAATAATAATAATAATAATAATAATAATAATACTTGTTATTTGTATTGTACATTTACTGAAATATTGGAAATATTTTGAAATATTAAGTGATCAAAATAAGCTTAGATGTGGAAAAAAAAGATAGATAACTAGTTAGTTCACATCCTACATGCATTTACAGATGTAGCTTGTGTTTAACTCTTCATATACTTATCAAAATACCCACAAATATTCTGTCATCACCTCTTGCGACCATATTATATATAGAGTCTGAGTGAGTGAGAGACTGAGTAATATTTAAAGCTAACTGAATTATGAGGAAAATATTCTGGTACCAAGAAAATATGTGCCTTGTATTAATGAGTACATGCATGAGCAAGTTGTAATTTATTATTGTCAAAATATAATGATGTTCATATCTATTATTTAAGTAATGATAAACTTTTATATAAGGTTGTTAAAACTTATACAGCACCTACATCACCTATAAACAAGATTGGCATGCAATATGTCATTTTATTTTAAACATTCAAATATTGTTTTATATACAGTATATATAAGGACAGAGGGTTTTTCTTTTCTTTGCAAACAAATATAGGCTCAGCTCAGGCAACATTTGAATACTATTTTGCATAGGATAAATGAAACTTTTCATTACTAAAATGAAAGTAAGTATGTGCTGTGTCAACGTGTGTGTGTGTGTGTGTGTGTGTGTGTGTGTGTGTGTGTGTGTGTGTGTGTGTCTGTGTCACCGTGTGTGTGTGTGTGTGTGTGTGTGTGTGTGTGTGTGTGTGTGTGTGTGTGTGTGTGTGTGTGTGTGTGTGTGTGTACAGTGCCTTGCAAAAGTTTTCATACCCCATAAACTTTTCCGCATTTTGTCACCTACAGATTTTGTCACTTTTCAGATATTTATTTGTAAAAAAAAAACATTTGTTATTTTTCTTCTACTTCACAATTATGTGCTACTTTGTGTTGGTCTATCACATAAAATACTAATAAAATACATTCACGCTTGTTGTTGTAACGCAACAAAATGTGTAAAAAGGCTAGGGGTATATACCGAGTTAGCCAAATAGGATTTATACACACTTCAGGAAAAGAAAAATAGTACAGTATGATGTATATTGTATTAGTATAATATTAATAACAGTTGTGTTCAAAATAATAGCAGTCCAACATCAGTAACCAGATCAATAATTGTTTTGGGGAGAAATTATATTTCTTTATGGTAAATATTTTACTTGTAGGTGTAGTGGAGTAATAGAAAACCAACAGTCACGACTTGCATGCACCTGATTCTGTGATATTGAATCATTAATTAAAATGAGGCGTGTTCAAAATAATGGCAGTGTGGAGTTCAATTAGAGAGGTAAATTATTCTGTGAAAAACAGGTGCCAAACATGTTCCCCTTATTTAAGGATAAATGCAGAAAAGGTTGTCCTGTGCATTTCTCTCTGAAAATCAGATTAAAATGGGTCGTTCCAGACATTGTTCAGAAGAATAGCGTAGTTTGATTCAAAAATTGATTAGAGATGGGAAAACATACAAAGTAGTGCAGAAAATGATAGGCTGCTCTGCTAAAGTTATATCAAATGATTTAAAATGGAGACCAAAACCAGAAGGAAGTGGAAGAAAACTGAAAACTACCATTCAAATGGATGGAGGAATGACAAAATTGGCAAAGACTCAGCCAATGATCAGGTCCAGCATGATCAAAGAACATCTAAAGTTACCTGTGAGTACTGTTACTATTAGAAGACGGCTGTGTGAAGCCAGGCAATCAGCAAGAGGCCCCCGCAAAGTACCATTGTTGAAAAAAAGACTTGTGCTGAAGAACACATTGACTGGCCTAAAGAGGACTGGCGCAATATTCTGTGGACTGATGAAAGCTAGATTGTTCTTTTTGAGTCTAGAGTCCGCAGACAGTTTGTCAGATGACCCCCAAACACTGAATTCAAGCCACAGTACATTGTGAAGACAGTGAAGCATGGAGACACAAGCATCATGATATGGGGATGCTTTTCATACTATGGTGTTGGGCCTATTTATCACATTTCAGGGATCATGAGTACATCAGAATACTTAAAGAGGTCACGTCGCCTTATGCCAAAGAGGAAATGCTCCTGAAATGGGTGTTTCAACAAGACAACGACCCCAAACACACCAGTAAGCGAGCAGCATCTTGGTTTCTGACCAACAAGTTTAACGTTATGGAGTGGCCAGTCCAATCCCCAGACCTTAATTCAATAGAAAACTTGTGGGCTGACATTAAAATGCTGTTTCAGAGGCAAAACCAAGAAATGCAGAGAAATTGTGGTGTGTAGTACAATTGTCACAGATGTGAAGCAGTTCTCAGAAACCATGGTTATACAACTAAATATTAGTTCAGAGATGCACAAGAAAGATGAAACTTCAAGCATTTTTGTTTAAACAGTAAAGTCACCACTTTGTAAAGATGAATGATGGCACTGCTATTTTTTTAAATAAATTCATATTTTATTCTTCATTTCTGTAAACTAATAATACATTTAGCAATTTTTTTTTCTATATGTAGTGATTCAGAATAGAATGTGCAGAGTGTCCAATGCATTTGTGTGATTTAAATTAAAAGTTATTATATGGATATGGAGCTTTACTCACTTTTTTCAACACACTGCTATTATTTTGAACACAACTATGAGGTTATATGGAAGCCTTGCTGGTGTGTGTTAATGAGGAGTCTTCAGACATTAAACTGTGTATTTGGGTTTTCAGATACTGTATGTCAGGTAGAACAAAAGGTATCATTACTGTTATAAACGGTACCTTTTACCACTACCATTAATAATAAGGGAATGATGTCGCAAAAAGGTAGAGCTTTCAAAATAAGCATATTATTATTATTATTTTGGTCATAGAAAAACCTGAAAACAATAAAAACACCTGATCGTGTGCATGTGTGCTATTTCTTTACCTATATGAACTATTTTCAAATTTTTGGTTCGGTCATGTTTGGGTAGTTGGTTGAAATGAACAAAAATTCAGTTCATCATATTTCCTATTTTGTGCTCAAAAAAGGATATGTCACTCTATACTGCACGCTATATACATCAATTTTGAGCCATATATATGTTTATTAAAAAGAAACAGCAAAACAAATAATAGCTAAAATGTTCCGATTTTTTTGGGCTACGAACTTACCTGTTTTGGAAATAGCAAATGCAGGACAGACAAGCTCCCCAGAGGATAGTTTTTTCAGCTGAGCACATTATCCGCACTTAGCTCCCTGACCTGCGCTCAATGTACAGCAAACGATGCTAGACCAAGGCCAGGATCTTGGTCCAGCCAAAAAGATCATGAAGGACATCAGCCACCCCAATAATGGACTGTTATTTCTGTTGTGGTCAGTTAAAGCGCTTTCACTCCTTGAAGGCCAACACAAAGAAACTGAGGAGAAGCTTTTTCTTGCAGGCTATATGGACTCTGAGCCAGAACACCTCACAGGACTAAACAGTCTGATATGCTTTCTTTGCTCTCTCACACAACAACACTCTCCCTAGTCATACACTACTTATCACATTGCACATTGCACATTTATGCACAAATGCACTTAGTTGTATAATCCTTTATAACTTATATACTTAACAGCTGATATATTTCTATTTCAATTCTATCTTATTACTTGGGTGATTCTCATGAAACATCAGAATACTACATACTGTTCTCTACCTTGGGCAATTAGTCATTTTAACATGAGAATTAATAATTTTTCTGCTGAAATTCTCATCACCGCAATGTTGTGTTTGAATTTTAAATAAAAAATTTTAAAAATAGAAAAAAAATGGATGTTCTTCTAGGTTATTTTAGATGATAGAAAAAAATTATTCGCTGAATATTCATTTACAATAATAATAATAATGAAAAAAAGTAGGAAAACAATGTGTCCGTGCCTGATGTTCTCATCCTCTGCAACATTTTTAAAGGACTGTTTAAACACACATTTCGATTATGAGTGATGGGGCACATGGTACAGTTACTCCAAGATGGCTACCAGATAAAATCATCTCTTTATATCTCTCCAGGTAAATATTAAATATCCATATTAAATAAAAAAAAATGTTAACACAGCATTTTGATTCTTATTAACAAAACATTAAGTTTTCTACATTTTGAACATTATGAATTTACTCGATTCCTGTCTCTGTGTGCATAGAGTTTGTCCCCGTGTTGTCATGTTCACCCCGCGCTTGTTGGGTTAACCAGTATTAATAACAACATAAATCTTTAAATTAGACAGTTCTGAGCTGTAAAATACATGGTTATGATCCGTATTTGTTATAATGGAAACCCTGGATTTTGACGGGTATAAACTGTTTTTATAACAACATAAACATGTTAATTATACAGGTATCAACCGTAAAAATGAACAATTAAAATCTGTATAATATACAGTATAACGAGTGCAATCCCGTAAAACCAAAAACATTGCTACCATATTTTTACAGTAAAATTCTGGCAACCACAGCTGCCAGTTTTTTACCATAAAAAAATTCATGGGTTACTTTTTTTCAGTGCAGTAAAGGTGTTAAGATATTTTTACGGTAAAATTCTGGCAACCACAGCTGCCAGTTTTTTATCGTAAAATTTACGATTTACTTTTTACAGTGTAAGATACAATAAATTGTACTACACACTGGACGGATAGATGATTATGTGTATGCCCTAAATTGTAAATCGGTTTAATCAAACCAGGCAGAATCTTTAAACATTCAATTCCCTCAAAAGAGCTGAAACGCTTACAGTATGTACAGGAAGCGCTGGATCCAGGAGCAGACCTGGGAAATAATCGATGAACAGAGAAATGGACGGCAGAAACGTGATCAGACAAAGACAGAGGAAGAACGACTGCACACAGTGGGAGTCCTTACAGGAGTTGGACCAGGAAGTGAAGAGGAGCTGTAGGCGGGACAAGAGGGACTGGCAGAAAATCATGTCTTAGTTTTATGCCAAATGCAATGGAATGTATACCTTCCAAAGTGGTAACAAAACATTTGTTGAAAACTTATCGTTGGAATGACCTAGTCAAAGTCCAGACCTCAACCCATTTGAAATTCTGTGGCAGGAACCTTGAACTGAAGATATGTTGTAAAAAAGAGGGAGGGCACCCTGGCACATTTACCTCAATGTCAGACCATGCAGTGCTCAGAGAAATACAAAAACCCAAGTGGTACATCTCAGCCCCTACAGACCTCACTGAGATTGTTAAATGTTAAAATCTGGTGGCTTGCAAAAGTATTCATACTTAAACTTTGCCACATTTGGTCACATTACAACAAACGTATTTTAACATGTATTTTACTGGGATTTTATTTGATAGACCAACACAAAGTGGCACATAATGTGAAGTGGAAGGAAAATTATAAATCGTTTTCAAATCTTTTGACAAATAAATATAAAAAAAAATATGGCATGCATTTGGGCCAAAAAGGTCTCATCTGACCAGAGCACCTTCTGCCATGTTTGCTGTGTCCCCCCACTTGGCTTGTCGCAAACTGCAAACAGGACTTCTTAGTGCTTTCTTTCAACAATGACTTTCTTCTTGCCAATCTTCCATAAAGGCCAGATTTGTGGAGTGCACAACCAATGGTTGCTCTGTGGACAGTTTCTCCTACACTGTGGATCTATGCAGAGTTAACAGGAGGCCTCTTGGCTGCCTCTCTGATTAATGCTCTCCTTGCACGCCCTGTCAGTTTAGGTGGATGGCCATCTTGGTAGGTTTAAAGTTGTGCCATACTCGTTCCATTTTCAGGTTATGGATTGAAAAGTGCTCCGTGAAATGTTCAAAGCTTGCAATATTTTTAATCACCTAACCTTGCTTTTAACTTCTCAACAGCTTTATCCCTGACCTGTCTGGTGTATTCTCTGGACTTCACAATGCTGTTTGTTTACTAATGTTCTCTAACAAACCTCTGAGGGCTTCACGGGACAGATGTAAAGGAAGCTGAATACAAATCCACAACACACTTTTCAGATTTTTATTTGTAAAAAAATACAAAAATTAAACCATTTTCTTACACTTTTCAATAATGTGCCACTTTGCGATTGTGTCTATCACATGAAATCAAAATATAAGACATTTATGTTTGTGGTTGTAACATGACAAAATGTGGAATAGTTCAAGAGGTACTGTATGAATACTTTTGCCAGACATTGAAATAAAATACAAAACAAAACAAAACAAAAAAAAAACAAATAGAAGAAGACTTAGAAGGGTTTCCAGGTGAAGCCTCTTCTTTGGAAAAAAACTTGGGATACAATTGAGGTTTGCAAAACTGCATCTGAACAAACCCTATTGGCCTAATGCCCTATGGACAGAGGAGACCAAAGTGGAGTTGTTTGGCCTTAATGCTCAGTGCCATGTTTGGCAAAAATAAAGGACAATGTTCCAGTGTTGGACAATGATACGAAGCACAACAGTAAATATACACCTGAATGGCTGAAAAAAGAAAAATAAGAATTTGAAATGGCCTAGTCAAACACCTCAACCCATTTTAAATTCTGTGGCAGGAACCTTGAACTGAAGCTATGTTGTAAAGAAGAATTGACCAAAATGATGTGAGAGACTGATACTACTTGCTACTGAAGGTAGAGCTGCAAGCTCTTTTGGCTTCATTATTATTATTATTATTATTATTATTAAAGATTACGGTACATTTACTGTCAGGGACGACCCCTAGAGTTCACCCACAGACTTGCACCTGAGACTTTTGTTTGGCTGGAACTGCATTTCCCAGTTTACTAATTAGTCTCCTTATAAATATTCTTGTCCTAGGTTTGGTCTTGGTCTTGCATCTGTTTTCTTATTTGTCGGTAACTGTTAGTCCTGCTGTGTTGTTCTGTTCTTGGTTTATCGTTCTTCTGTTTTTGCTCTACATTTGTGCTCTTTGTTTCATTCAGGTTCAGTTTGTTTATGTTTATTTTTATTAAAACATTAAATCTTTACCTTTGCACTTATGCCTCATCTGCTATCATCCTACAAACATGACATTGGCTAAACACAATAGGCTTAAACGATACTAGTTCATGTCCTTGTGCACAGATTTTTAAATGTAACTGGTGTTTAACATTACACATACTTGTCAGAATACCTAAAAATATTCTGTCATCATATTGGCCTCACACGTCAAAGGTTCAGTGCATGGAGTTTGCATGTTCTCCTAGTGCCTGACCTAGAAAATATATATATACAGTGTGAGATTTTTTTTTTTCCTGTTAAAACGGTGTTTCCGTTGTGTGTGTGTGTGTGTGTGTGTTTGTTGTGAAACTTAAAAAGCGAGGTGGGAAGAGGGAGGAGGAGTGTTACTGTGTAAAACGAGGCGAGGGAAGGGGCTAATTCCACACACACGGCGCCTGCGCACACCAACGGAAACACTGTCTGGATTTATTTGTACTTTTTTTTTAAAGATAAAGTGCAGATTAATTAGTTTTATTTTCATTTTATAGATTGTATTCATTATTTTTATGTATTAAATTTTTGGGGCTGTGGCACGAATAATTTGAGTTTTCATTTCGTATGGGGAAATGATGATTTGGTTTACGAGTGTTTTGGAACACGAGCCCACTTCCGGAATGAATTATGCTCGTAATCCAAGGTTCCAGTGTACTTTTGTGTATTACAAATATATTCAAATCTTCTGTAGTACATTGCAAATATACTAATTTAAAAAATGTACTAACATCATGCTTTTACATTAAACTTTAAACATATTTTAAAATAATTGTATTATAGTACACATTCCAAAAATGTTATAGGAAAATATACTTTAAGTGAAAGGTCAGTGTAATTTCCAAAGCACATTTATTTAAACTTTGTTTTTCTATTTATTTTTGCATATTTAAAAAATATATGCTCAAAATAATCATTGTAACAATGTACAGAAATTACATGCATTAGAATTCAAATTTTTATATAAGGCTGTTCTAGTATATTCTCAGTTCAATTTGAATATACAGTACTTATTCATGCTTATGTTTAGTGCATTATACTCTCTCTCTCTCTCCCTTGCATGCTCAAACAAATTTTTGTATGCTGAAACTCACTTTTGCGCATTCAAACTTATTTATGTGTGTTTGAACTGTTTTTTTTCCGTGCACTCAATATCATAAAGCTACACTTGCTCAACCTGCAAGAGCCTTAGAACTCCAGCCAACCAATCAGAAACTGGAGGCAAGCTGTTATCCACTTCTAGTTTGAATTCACTGCTTATTTTATTTTCATTATTTCAATTTCATGTTTTTTGTTTGGTAGTTTGAAATTAAGTACAGTGGAACCTTGGATTGCGAGCATAATTCGTTCCGGAAGTGGGCTCGTATTCCAAAACACTCTTAAACCAAATCATCATTTCCCATAAGAAATAATGAAAACTCAAATTATTCGTTCAATTAAATTAAATTTTATTTCTATAGCGCTTTTAACAATGGTCATTGTCTCAAAGCAGCTTCACAGAAATTAAAAGAAAAATGAAAAGAAGACTTATGGAAATGTATATATGTGTAAGAAAAATGTGTCTAGATAATGAGATTCTCCCTGATGAGCAAGCCAAGGGTGACGGCGACAGTGGCAAGGAAAAACTCCCTGAGATGGCAATAGGAAGAAACCTTGAAAGGAACCAGACTCAACAGGGAACCCATCCTCATCTGGGTGATAACAGATAACAGAAATTGTATAACATCATGCGTGTTATGCAGATGAAAGTTCGATATAACAGAAGTTATTTAAATTAACACAAAGTCCAGTTCAGTTCAGGGATGAGTCAGCAGGTGCAGAGCGCAGATGGGGGTCTGGATCACTGGGAGCTCAGGAGCAGCATGTGTAGTTCCAAACCAACATGAAGAGGAATCCAGCTGGAGCAGGTCCTTCTCTGGATGCCTCAGGATCCTCGCAGGGTCGGCCTCTGTCTACTGAAGCTGGCACAATCTCCAGATGCCTCGGGATGGGTGGAAAAATAAAGAGCAGGTGAAAAGAATTAGCGTGGTTGCCATTCAGGATAGATGTACTGGAGTATGAGGTAAAGAAATAAATTATGTGTATGCCAGATTAAAGAGATGTGTCTTGA
>JAAGKR010014529.1:0-11601 GCA_011419295.1 Clarias macrocephalus
CACACACACACACACCAACATAGATCCGATTCTCTGATAAGTAAGGATAAGTGGCTTAGGTTTGATGCTAAGGTTTTTTTTTTTTTTTTGAACCAAATCATTTCCTGTTATAGGAGCTATAAACATTCGACCCCTCTCCAGTCTCTTTTTATTCTCTAAGACAAAAATAAACTCTGACTGTTAGGAAACACTAACACTGGAGACTCCTTACTCCTGCAGAGAACTTCAGAGTATCCGTAATTGGATCCAGAATCCAGAATTCAACAGTGCAGTTGAATAGAAAATCTGTCAAAACTAACAGTTGCTAATTACACTGGAAGCTACATTGATTTATTAATATCTCACCCTCCATGTGCATAGACCAATCATTAGCTGAGCTGAACTTCCGCTTTAAATAACCTAGCGTCTGACTTGACGTCATCTTAGAAAGACAAAGTAACATCACGCCACATCAGCCTGAAATTACAACTCAACAACTTGATGTACTGATCGCAACTAGAAGTTAATGATAAAAAATATGATATAAAATCACAACAATCAGAAATGCACTCAGTGACACGTAGACAGACATGGGCATCTAAAACATTAACTATCTAGTTCTCTGGTTTGAGGAGGAACCTGCAGTGGGCAGCGGTGGCTCAGATGCTCAAGGCTGTGAGTTACTGATGGGAGAATCAGGGGTTCAAGCCCTGCTAAACTGCCACTGTTGAACGCTGGAGCAAAGCCCTTAACCAGAGATGGAAGGTCACTAAGTCAATTTACTTTGTAAAAGTTGTACATTTATTGTACGTAAGAACCCATTTCACATGTCTGTACTTCACTTGAGTAGTTTTATTACCCAGTAACTTTTACTCCACTACATCATACAGCACATTTCTGTGCTTTTACTTCACAACATTTCTGCATTGCATCCTGTTACCTAACCACATCGGTGTGTCTAAAACTGAGATAGTTCTCTGTTAACTTAAAATGTCAAGTCTTGTCTCAGCTATCCAGATAATTAGGTTTCTCAGTTAGCTAGTTAGGTTTTGTTAATTTATGTTGTTAACTGATGTTGTTTGTAGCACCTTGATCCTACAGGAGGAACGTTGTTTCGTTTCACTGTGTACCGAACTGTATATGGTTGAAATGACAATTAAAGCCGACTTCAACTTGTGTAGGATTTGAAGCAGAAGTTTTGCGGAAGCGGAGAGAGAGAGAGAGAGAGATTTTACTATGAAAAACGCTACTATGAGCTAATACAGGTCCTGTAATATGTGAAGGTGAGGACTTCTGTACTTTTACTCAAGTACACATGTAAACTCAGGACTTGTACTTTTACTTCAGTACTATTTGACCTGGGGAATCTTTACTTTTACTCAAGTACAGGATTTGTGTACTTTGCCCCCCGACTCCTCTTAACACTCTCAGCTCCAGGGGGCGCTGTTTGTCTGGCGGACCCTGTGCTCTAGCCCCAGCTTCCGAAATGGGGAAAAAATGAATGTGAAAAAATAATTTTACTGTACTGTAAGTTACTGTATATGCGACAAATGATTGAATCTTAACTTTAATCTTAAAATATACAGTACATCACCATTCACAGTCAGCTTGGTACGATTTTTCCTACAGTTCTGAAGTCAAATGAACTAACATCAAAAAAGATGTCGTTCCTCTATGCAAATCTATTTCTGTTTATAAATTTCAGGTTGAAGGCCACGTACATGTCTGTGTGTCTCTCTGTACAGCAGAAACTCTCTTTCTAACTTATTAACACACAGAAATCACATTCTGTAAGGTCGAGTATCTGACGCCTTGTTTACACTAAGTTGTACTTCTTTGGTGGTCAGACAAATACACTCCCTGTTCGGTAATCGGAGAGAGAATCACAGATGAGAAATGGAAAAAGTCGATCAGATAAAGATGAAGTTTTTGTCTTAAAACGACTCCAGCGTGTTAAAATTCACTTCTACCACTTCAGCGCTGTTATTTCAGCCAAAGTGAAAATATGAACTAATCCCAGTAAAAATATTCACTTTATCTTCTCTAATTAATATCTATTGGTGCAGGTGTTTGTTTACATTGAGACAGTAGCGCATTAGGAGATTATTTTAAAGTAGATTATTAAATCCCACACATAACTGTTCATAACATCACTTTTACTCAACATGTAGATTCACTGATGGTGCAGATTAAACTAAGGAGATCTAAGAGATCTGAGGACTGCAGGAGATTCAGTCAATTCTGTACAGACAGTCTTATGTGATGCTGAGACACAGTCTGGCTGGACACAGACAGATTTTTTTCTGAGGCTGGTTTCCAGTCCTTCAATGTATAAAATGTAAGATAATATAAGATGTACTTTTACTCGTCCCACAGTGGGGAAATTTCTACATTATAGCAGCAAAGAACAACGTGCAAATATAAAGTAGTGACAGTTACGTGTGTAAATACAAAAGAAAGAGAAAAGTAAACATTGTTAAAAATAAATATTTATAATCAGTACAGTGTATAAATATAAAAGACAGAAAAAAAAACGATACAGTACTTATACTTTCAGTCAAATCAAATTGCACTAAGTAATAGAATATTGCACAGTAAAAAAAGATGTTATTGCACAAGAAACAGTACATCACTGTACAGATATCACTGAAAGAGCTGGTTCTGACCCAATGTACAGACCAAACCTTTCTTTTACTTATATCGATAGAGGATTATCTGCTCGTGTCATGACGTGTGAGATTAACACTGTTTGTTTGTTTGTTTGTTTGTTTTCAGGGCGTGACCATTGTGAAGCCCATCGTGTTCGGTAATGTCGCTCGCTATTTCGGGAAGAAGCGTGAAGAGGACGGACACACACACCAGTGGACTGTGTACGTTAAACCCTACAGGAACGAGGTAAAGTCTGATCTCACAGGGACGCGATGCGAGAGTAGTTCACTGTCATGTGACCCATTCCTGTAACACACACACAAAACAATAAAACAGTGCACACAGACTACAGAATAAACTAGTCCTGTGTGTGTTTGTTTCCTCAGGACATGTCCGCTTACGTAAAGAAGATCCAGTTCAAACTGCACGAGAGTTACGGGAACCCTCTACGAGGTATTTATTAACCACAGTCTGTCAGTAGAGTGGCAGTGCAAAAGGTTTAGGCTCGCGGGTCACACAGGCCAAGCAATACTGCATGGTGTTGGGGCTGTTACCAGGTAAATAATAATAATAAGAAGAAGACAAATAGATTAGTTAATAATAATAACAATAATTTGCAGAGTAAGATAAGATCAGGTCCAAATAAGCCGTATAACACCGGGTTTTTTCGGAGGGGTTCATGATCGAGCATGATTGCGCAATACTCTCTCTGGTCTACACACCACTTCCTGGTTCACAAAGGTAGAGAAACACCGTATGCGCAGACAGTCACATGGTTTTATGGTCACTTTCGGTGTATTTTCTGACTATACAATAATAACAACAACTATATGAGTGTTTTTGTGCGCTTTTGTTCCATTACCACTAAAATTTACATTTTAAAAATGATTATAACTTTTTGTGATGACGCGCTGCCCCCTGTCGACACACGCCGGCATTACATCCATATAAGGAGTTGGGTCCACACTGCTCGAGCTCTAATGGTTAAAGATAACTTACTGTAGAAACAACACAGAGCTTCGAGCAGTGGGACTGTACCAGTGTGTGTGTGTGTGTGTGTGTGTGTGTGTGTGTGTGTGTGTGTTACAGTGGTGACGAAGCCTCCGTATGAGATCACAGAAACCGGCTGGGGAGAGTTTGAGATCATTATAAAGATCTTCTTCATCGACCCTAATGAGAGACCTGTGAGTAACTCACACACACACACACACACACTTCCTGTTCCTGATGGGGTTCTAAGTCTCAGCAGGTGATGGTGTTTCCTCACACACTGGAGGTGTTAGAGTTCATGAAGATCAGTGTAACCCTCAGCCATGTTCACACTCAGGAACGCTGCCAACTCTGGTGTTGGAGTTATTAATTAGCTCCATTAGTTATTATTAGCAATTAGCTCCGCCCACAAAACCATAAGGAAGGCAAAGTTCACGTGCGCTGAAAAGAGAAATAAACAAAACACAAACCTAAAGCTTGTTTATATCCAGAGACGCTGCAGCGCGTCCTCGTCTGATACAGCGGCGTTTCATCTGACTGACTGAAACATTAACATAATCACCGTGTGTGTGAGGTGACAGTACCTGTAAATACAGAAACATGACCGTGTGAACTGGGAAACTAAAGCCCACAGGAGTCACAGGGAGCAGACGAGATCATATCATCATGATACATATACGCTGATCGAGTTTACATTATAACTCTGTCAATCTCTTGAGTTTATAAATACTCTGCTTATATCTGCTCCTTCCACTGTGAGCTCACGCAAGCGTAAGGAGCAGAAACGCTGTCCTCCGTGTGTGTTACTCCGGTGTTACCACAGTGCGTCAGAATTCAGAATAAAAACAATCAATAAAGCTGTTTATCTAAAATCAAAACAAGGCTTCAACAATTCCATGTCCGAAACTGTGCACTGCCAGTACTGCAAGTGCGCCCTCTTGTGGTGCCCAAGTTTAAAGTATATGTGAGAAATATAATGTAAAACGTACATCAGTTTAAAATATTATCAGGTAATGCGGCTTTAATCAGTTATAATCTTCAATGCAGTGGATGGAAAAATCAGTAATAGTAGACATCCCTAATTTACGTGAAAGGTTTAAGAGAAGGTTTAAGGTTCTTAGACGCGAGCGTCCTAATTTGTACTTTAAAATGGTTGCCATAGTAACGGGGAATAATGAATTAATTATTTGTAGAAAATAAATTTTCAAGAGTAAAAAAAAAAAGTTTTCTACAATATTAATGAATCATATCAGAAACTTCATTTAAGCTGAGATTCATTTACTTATTTACTTTTATAATATTTGTTTTGCAGCTGTGAGGAAAGTCACAGCTCTGAGACCCATAAACACTCCAAGAGGCGTTTCAGTGAAAACTGCTGCAGTAAGGGACTTGACGGAGCAGTCAGCAATTCTAATCCAATCTCACATTCAGCAATGAGCTGAGAAAGAGTCTGGTGTTTGTACAGAATCGTGAAATAAACAGCGGTGCAGGCCGCGCCACACGACACTGTTCCAGCAAAGGGCTGCAGGGGCGGAGCTTCTGAAGGAGCAAATCAGTGACTAGTGTGCTGTAATAGTTCCGGCTTAAACCAACCCCACCCACTGAGTACCAACACTTTCTGTTGGACAGGAACCGTATCCCATTCATCAGGAACCTTCGGTATTAGTGTCTGATGTGAAGACTAAAAGTCCTGGTACTTATTGTTCCGTTTGCTCCGTGTGTCACTCAGGTCACTCTGTATCACCTGCTGAAGCTCTTCCAGTCCGACTCCAGCGCCATGCCTAAGAAAACCGTCGTGTCAGAGTTCTACGATGAGATGGTATGACCCGATCAGGCCACGCCCTCTTAACGAGTCCTCATCTCCACGTTCTGTATCGTTTATCACAGACGTTGTGGTATCACAGGAGATAACGTGTGATTTGTGGTTTGTAGATCTTTCAGGATCCCACAGCGATGATGCAGCAACTGTTAAACACGACGAGGCAGCTCACGCTCGGGGCCTACAAACACGAGACCGAGTGTGAGTGCATGTTTACACACTCGTCTGACAGACAGGATGGGGTTTGGAACGAGGCCGTGGTTACTGCTGAGTACTTAATGAGTGTGTGTGTGTGTGTGTTAGTTGCAGAGCTGGAGTTACGGACGCGAGAGAAACTGGAGGCGGCGAAGAAGAAGACGAGTTTGGAGATCACAGAGCTGAAGGAGAAGCTGAAGGCCTCCAGAGAAAACATTAATTTCCTGAAGGAGGAGATCCGCAAACTGGAGGAGGAGGACCAGCTGAAGGAGCACTAACACACACACACACACACACACACACACCTTTACCCGTGAGATTTTCGTCACCTCTATGGACTCCATGAACTTGATTTTCTTTTAATTGTTCATTATTTCTACACTGGACTCGAGAACTGTTGGTGTTGCATCTCGTCTCTAGTCTGAACCAAACTGTGCAGGTTGTCAGTGTCGCGTTCCAGAGCTGTGGAGATCTGCATCGGAGCATGTTGGAGAATGTTCCCCCGGTCAACCAATCAGCATTTGAATCTAAAGTGATTGACAGTTGAACCCTGCGGTATCACCTGAGGTCCTGGAGAATTAGTTCCACAGGGCGCCGTTTTATTTATCCTGAGGCTCTACGTTTCTGTTTTTCCATTTATCTTTAATGATGGTTTGTACTGTTTGTATCATTAAAATCTTTTTTACAACATGTCTCCATTTAATGTTAAATTGCATTTCCATAATTAGCCCTTGACACATTTGTGGGCGTGGCCTAGTATCAGTCCAGGTTTTCATGTCATTAAAACGTACAAGGCGTTTTGTTCATATGTTTGTAAGTGTAATTGACTGACTGTCCACTAGAGGGACACCTGTGAACTACACAAAGTGCTGAATAGGAGTAGGTTTTCTGAATGTGAGGAACTAACCTGGATGAGGTGGTGCTTTTGATAGAAAAAAAAAATGAAGCTGAAGCTGCCCACGGAAGAACCAGAGGACTACCTGAATTCAGTGTCCCGAGGATCTCCAGCCTACTGTGGACTAGAAGTCCCATGTTCCTCTGGTTCCTGTTAACTGACGCTGAAGACTTCTTCCTTTACCGATACTCAATCACACGTCTCCTTACAGAGAACTTCACATCTACTGTTATATGGAAACAATAACGTTAGCATGCATGCCTTAAATATAAACATTAAACTGTAAATAAACACCTTCCTTCTGTTTAGATCGATAATTTATTGATTCCAGTGGAAATGTAAATAGTTCTGAAAGTCTTGATGTAGAACTTGTTGTTTTTTATTTGCGACAGAATTCATTTACAGAAAGCAGAAACAGACTCGTTTGATCTCTGTAATTATCGCTGCAGTCACATGGACTTGTGAATCCGTGACTGATTTATACTCACCGAGCAAACGGATGAAGTCATATGAACACCGTTGCTAAGCAACATGGCCGTTCGGTGTAGGCTAGTTAAAGACGGTTAACGATTTCAGTGTGTTATACAGAGAGCGTAAAGACACAGTTAGAGCCAAACCAACCCAACCAAAACTTTTACCTCAGATGTGTTAAATAATCACTCAATTACTGTAATCCTGCTTAGCATCACAGCTAACACAGGTATTGTGGGTTATGTGTAATAATCCGTTAGAGAAATTACTGACTGAGCCACATCATGTTTAAAGTTCACAAAGCTGATGTTAAAGTATTGTTAGCTAATGTTTTTCCTCCAGTTGTAGACGTTTTAGGGCTTCATCTTGAATATCACTTGACCACTAGTTAGTATTCTTACTAACACCTGGGTGAGTTATTTACACCTAGAGATCAGCGCCCGTTTTCACAAAGCTTCTTAAGCCTAGACGTTGCTCCTAGTGACAAAATGATTCACGAAACATCTTAGACCTGAAAACGGCTACTGAGCTAAAAGGTGTTAAGAGTAGAGAGGAGGAGCTTAAGAGGTTTAAGAGTTTCTCTAGCAGAGGACAGAAATATTCTCCAAACACTGAACGTGAAGCTGAAAGTAAACGCTGCTCTTCTGTCCAGTCTGGTTTTCTTGTTGTTTTACTTCCTTCCATCTCTCTTGGATTGTTGGCTACAAACCATCCAAAAGTGCAGCTTAAATAAACTGTCCTGTGATCATGTAAACTGTGAAAGCTGAGACATTTTGCTCCCATCAATCTGAAATGGATTACAAGTAATAAAATCAGTTTAGTAAATAAATGTAAGAACTTTAACATAGTAACGACTGTGTGGAAACTGGTTGTTTCAAAAGTCGACACATTTTGAACATTTAGCTGTTTAATTATCTGTAAGACATTAAGCCTATAACAGAAACTGTGTATAAAGTTTCCTGTAGTCATGATTATACAATTTCTTTATACACAAACGTTATGATTTCACTGTCTGTTCTATTATCATGTATTCTGATTTCACAAAGAGAGAATTTCAATGCCCCTACAGAGGTCAGAGGTTATTTTTAAAACCAATACGTGATTGGACAAAGTGGTCAGGACAGCTGGTTTGGTGGTATGTCTAGAGCTGGACTCTCTCGAGGAAGTGGTAGAGACACTTCATAAAATGCTGTCCATTACAGCCGACCTCAACCAACCACTTCACATAGTTTTCTGCAACCAGAAGAGTGTTTTTAGCGAAAGACGCAAAGCTGCTCAACAAACAGACTTAGAAACTCCTTTGTCCCAGAGCCATTCGGCTCTTCAACACCTGACTACAATGACATGTGAATTGTGGACTGGGAGATCTATGCTAGGCTAGTCTGCTATTTACATCGCGGTGTTACAAGCATAACTCTCTTCTGTTAGCTTCACGATCTGCTCAGTTACTAGTCAACTATTGCATCCTTTGCCGTTTACACACAGACAAAATTTCATTGTTACTTTCATGCTGCTCTTTGCACAATTACTTAGGTATTTACACAATTAATACTGTTTGCAGTGTTGTCACTTTTCCACATATAAAATTGCACATCATGACTGAACTTTAACCTTTGATTTTTTTATTTATTTGATGCTTAATTATCTACTTCTTATACATTGGAACCTTCGATTACGAGCATAATTGGTTCCAGAAGCATGGTTGTATATCAAAACACTTATAAATCAAGGCGAATTGATTACCATCATGGCAGTGGCGCGCATAGACGCAGTCCGTCAGATTCCATTTGCTCTCTCTCTTCCTCTCAGTCTGCACTGTTTGTGTGTATATACGCATCATTAGACAATATTCCCCTCGTCTTCACACACACACACACACACACACACACACACACACACACACACACACACACACAAGGCTCTGCCGCGATTCTTTTCAACAGTAAAGTGCAGCTTAATTTGTTTTATTTTTACTTTACAGCAGTGATTCTGCTGTGTGTGTGTGTGTATGTGTGTGTGTGTGTTAGAGAGGTTAAAGATCCATTTTCTCTCTCTCTCAGCCTGCGCTGTTTGTGTGTGTGCGTGTCATTAAATACCGTAGCCTTCCCCTCTTCCTCTCGCCTTCTCACACACACACACACACACACACACACACACACACACACACACACACACACACACACACACACACACACACAATAATTGCGACAGAGTCTTGTTTACATTAGAGTGTGTGTGAAGACCACCAGAGGCCCAGTATTTCCTTGGGCAGGGTGGTGGAACGAGCACTGGGTCGTTACGGAAGTATCTGGAAGTTCTGGGGCTCCATGGAAGCTAACTGGTAGTTCTGGGCCTCCACTGAGGCTTATAAGAAACTGGGTGCTGGAGTTTGGTTCACCTGCTTCCTTTTCCAGCTCCAGAGCACTGCACCTTCCTCCAGATGGGTTTGCATGAGTTTATAGTCCTTTGCAGCATACCATATGGTCATCTTCCCTATCTGCAACAGCGAACAGATAAGCCCCTCAGTTCACTGTTGCAGATAGAACTGCCGCAGTCGATATTCATTGCGTTCTTGCCCTCCGATGACACTCAGTCCGGGGTTCCTTATCACCTTGGTCACCGTCATGCATGAACATGGTCCGTACCTCACGGTTGATGTGTGGAGCCACGTCACCCCAAGTCGTCACCGTGACTTGACGGGCACGCGCCGTATTGCAAGCCGGGAGCCTTCCCAGCTTGGCTGCATTGCTCGCTCACCTCCTCCAGTCTCTCTCTGGGGAGCGCCGCACTCCACAATGTTATGCCGGATGGCGAGCAGGCCGCACACAAAGTTCACTCGCCACAACGTCACTGTCAAAAAAAATATTTAGGGGAGACCCCTCCGCTATGCCACTATCTTGAATTCTGTGACGATATTGTTGTTGTAGGCGAGGCATAGGCCTGACCAAGGTGCATCCTGGAGTGAAGTCCAAAATGTCTTTGGGCACAGGGCACCATCTAGGGCTCAACCCTGATATCTGGAATTTCCTTCAAATTAATTACCTACCTACCTACCACTGTGTTTTATCATCTCCAAGGTCAACACAGCATCTACCAGGAGATTTATCATCTCCAAGGTCAACACAGCATCTACCAGGAGATTTTATAGCACTTCCTGCTTCCATCTGCTGACCAACTTTATGGACATGCTGATTCCTTTTTACAGAAAGATTTAGGCTCTGCCCCAGTGCCAAAACTATCACTAACTGGTTTAATGACCCTGATATTATTGTGCTTGATTGGCCAGACAACTAACCTGACCTGAACCCTATAAGTTATTGTCAAGAGGAAGCTTAGAAACATCCTGACCCCAAAACACAGATGATTTTGATTTAAACTGGGAAAAAAAAATTACTTTTCCATATGATAATTTTTCTGTTACAAAGATTAGTTTGATGTATCTTTTTTAAAGTCCCCCCCCCCCCCACACACACACACAATATGGTCTTAAGGCCTTAGTGTGTGTCACCTGGCAACCGCAGTGTTGCTTGGATACAACAATCTTCTCCATTTTAGCCACAAGATCAAATGAGTTTGGACTGAAAGGAAGTGATGCGTTTGAAGAAAATTTTCATTATTTCAAAAATTCATAATTTTGGGGAATGATTTTTCTTTTTTTTAAATGCATCCACACTTTATCTTTAATGTGTCCTTTATTATTTTTAATAAATAAAAATGATGGGAAAAATTATGATAAATTATGAAATTTATAATTAAGAAAAACAAAGAAATTGACAAACACAATGTTAATGAAAATGTATTGAAAAAGAATCAAGTTAAAATGTCAAGAAAAAAACTGGTTTAAACTATATATATATATATAAGTTGGCAGACATTCTTATCCAGACCAACTTACAGATGTGATTACATGGTATGTAGCCAACAATAGAAAGAGAGATGGAAGAATGTAAAAGAACAAGAAAACCAGACTGGACAGAAGAGCAGCGTTTACTTTTAGCTTCATGTTAAGTGTTTGGAGAATATTTCTTCTTTCTGCCATTTTGTCCTCTGCTATAGAAACTATTAAACCTCCTAAAAGTCCTCCTCTCTACTCTTAACTATTTTTACCTTAGGAGCTGTTTTTAGGGCCAAGATGTTCCGTGAATCATTTTTATCTTTACTAAGATAAAAAAAAGTCCTAAATTTAAGGGGAAATTCTAAGAAAACGTCATAATTCTAAGAATTTTCGTAGTACTTCGTCACTAGGAGAAACTGTTAAGATTAAGAAGCTTTGTGAATACGGGTCCAGGAGTGTATATAGAGAAGGAGTCTAGCTACGGAGAAACACTGAGAGGACTAAATAGAATAGACAGAAGTAGAGGGAGATGCAGCGTAGAGAAGGTAGAGCTGGCAAAGGCCAGACAAAGAGCATATGAGGACTTGTATGCTAGGTCAGGCAGTAAGGAGGGAGAGGTGGATCTGTACAGGTTGGCGAGGCAAAGAGATAGAGATGGGAAGGATGTGCAGCATGTTAGAAGAGATCGGGATGGAAATATACTGACAAGTGCAGCAGGGTGATGGGAAGATGGAAGGAGAACTTTGAAGAGTTGATAAATGAGGAGAA
>JAAGKR010014530.1:0-11596 GCA_011419295.1 Clarias macrocephalus
CACACACATACACACACATACACACACACCACACACACACACATACACACACATACACACACACACACATACACACACATACACACACACATACACACACACACACACACATACACACACACACACACACACACACACACACACACACACACACACACACACACACACACACACACACACACACACACACACACACACACACACACACACACACATCTTCTTGTCAATTATTTCACGTTCACATAACACACAGTGCTTCACTCTTTACTTATTCCTGCTCAAACATGTCAGAGATTAAAGAAAACATGATGCACCTTACATAAAAGAGCTTTATTTCTATACAGGGTTGTACAAAAATAAAGGAATAATAATAATAATAATAATAATAATAATAATAATAATAATAATATGCAAATACTGTGTAAAAACTAAATGTCTTCTATAACTACTGTTGTACATTGGAGTATTTCCTCGAGAGCAGCGTTTCTTTAAAGGGAGAGTAAATAACAACAAGGCAACCAGTCAGTGTGGCTAAAACACACCTTAGTTAATTCAATTTGAACTCGGAAACTTTTCTTACTCCGTATAGACACTTATTAAAAACTTTTTTTTTTTTAACAGATTGAAAAGTTTTTTTCTTTTTCTTAAAACCTTGTTGATTTCTTATGAATAATGAATGAGGTGGGAATTAATCAAATGGACATAATTATACACGTAAATAAATATATCTATATAAAGGGTCAAAAACACATCCTTATACACATGAATGAATAAATAAATAATTTAGATGCAAAAATAAATATTTGACCTATGAAGCATACAGTAAATGCTAAGAGATGCACAGCATCCATGTTGTAGCACAACGACAAAAACGGAATGCAGTCGGTAGCAACAATAAGGACGGGTATAACGGGTATAAATGCTAATCCCGGTGTTATGCTAGTGCTGGTGTTGCATCTGCTGCCCGGATCGGTATCAGCTGGCAGTCGTCACATGAACCCCAACACATTACAGCAATTTCCCACTATTCTGAAATCCAGCCATGCTTTCTGTCTGAGGTTTGCACTGCAGCTATGAGGCTAATTTAGCTAATTACTAGCCACCTTAACTACTAACTACAGAAAATACATAAGTAATTCTAAGTCATTATTGTACTTAAGTACTTTTTGGGAAAATATGTACTTTATTCATGTATTATGTACATCGAGTCCTAAGAAATATATATATATATATATATTTTTTTTTTTTTAACCAAAAAAATATGATTAAAAACTGTAATTTCTTTTTTTTCATAGTAAGATCTTATCCTAATTGTATCTAAAGATGTATCTTATCATTATATTTACTAGCCAAGGAAGTTCAGTTGCAATACAAATTAGCTTGTGTAATTAGCTGGCTAGTTCAGTTTTACAACAGATTAGCTAGCCAACTAGGTAAGTGTTAAAGAATTAGCTAGCTAGTTAAGTTTTGCTTTCATTGCTGTTGTACTTTAGCATTCGCTTAACACCAGCTAACAGGAAACTCAAATTTTAAGTTAGCACAACATTTTCCAAAAGACACACTGCTTAGCAGACTAGCATGACTTTGTGGAATGAATAAACAGGAACAGAACCTTACTCTTACCGAGGCAGCCATCTTGAACAACCAGAATCACTTCGAGAGCTGAGGGGTCATTTAAAGTTAGAGTTGCGTTTCTTGCTAGCTACTAAAAATTAGCCTCATAGTCCGAGTGTAAGAGTAAATACACAAAAATGCTGGACTTCAAGCATGAAGGAAACTCGAATATTTTACTTCGACCTTTTCATCAGATCCCTTACCAGTCCACAGCTTTGTATGGGAATAGTTTAATTCAGTATTGTAAGTTTATATAAAAATATGTATTATAATAATAGGTTTTCTTTATTTAGGCAGTGTGTGTGAGAAATGTTAACCTGAATGCTTCTATTCAAACAATATAAATGGTTTCATCCACTATCGGCAGCTATACACACTCAAAGCTCCTGACATCCTTCAGTAACAAACGGACAAATGGAATGTTCCACGTTATTATAGTCTCGTAAAGTTTCTTGACGAGTTCTCGAGCAACACGTCAGCGTCCATTGTGGCTCCATCGTCCACCTTCCAAAGAACTCCTCCATGACACGCTCCACCCTCGGGCGAGTCCGGTATCACTCCGGGCTTTATCACGATGGTTTTGGGAATATGAAAGGCTGAATGCAAACACATCATAGTGCAGGTCACAGAAAGCCTTGCTGTCTCCTTCCACTGGAACAGCTTTCAGCCCAGAATGCCTCGTATTCCTGTAATCCTGATTTCAGGAAGCACTCTGGCTCCGGGTTGCCTCTCTGATCATTTAGTTACTCCTCCGACACCGGATTAGCCCACACACTTGCAGTCCAAAGCTGAGACATTCTCAATGGTCCTCCATGTTGTGGACGTGTCCATGAAGGAGACAGACTTGTATGCAGTGGGTCGGCAGCAGGGTCTGGCGCTGACCTTGCGTGCTGTTCGCTTCGGCAGGCTGCCGTTTGTCAGGAGAGCCCGAAGAGCAGCGTCATAGTTCCCCCTTGTGCTCTGGCACAAACCTACGCAGAACTTAAAGAGCACGATCTCGTCCGAGTCGTAACCCATCCCCAGGTCCCTCACTCGCATCTCGCGCCTCTCCAGGTGGCAGTCTCGGCTGCTCTGTCCCCGCACCTCTTCCTCGCCTTTCTCCTTCTCTTTCTTCTTCTTCTTCTTTTTCTTGCGTGCTCCCTTGGACTGAGCATCAGAGGCATCTGAGGCACGTGGGGAGCGTTCCCACCGGGCTGGACTCTCTTCATCTACCAGAACCGAGGGTTCTGAAATAGAAGGGAGAATATCATCACTTAGCACCTTAATCAGTTTTATTGTTTTAAAACATGTTACTCAAATCAGAAACTGAGCCACAGGAGAAGTGGTGAATCAAACGGTTAAGGCCCTGGGTTACTGATGAGAAATTCGGGGGTTCGAGCCCCAGCCTGCCTCAGGCTGCTACTGTCGAGCCTTTGAACATCATGTTTAACCCTATCTGCCACAGGGAGGCGCTGTATCCTGGCTGTCTCTGCCCTCTAACTGGGATATGTGTATAATCAATTCACTGTACATGTGACAAATAATTGAATCTTAATCCTAATTTGTAGCTAATTGTTGCTTTTTTTTTTTTAATCTTCTAAAATTCAACACTTTTTCCTTTCTTGTTTGTTGCCAAGCGAGATTGAATTTTAATCAGACCTAGTCATGAAAACTAAATAAACTTTTAAGAAAAACAAATCATTTTCAGCCAGCGAAACCCAAACGTACCGAATGTATTATGCCACAGGGGATGGCCGTCTTCATCTCCCATGTCCTCATCCTCCTCAGGTAGAGCGTCAAACGGCTGCTCGTCCAGCATGGTCGTGACTAAACCCACCGCATCCACCTGGTCTTCACTAAACCCGGGCCTGTCTCCGACTACCAGGGGCAGCAGAGATACAAGCACCCATACCACCATCTGCGTGAAAAGAAGTTCAGATGTTCATGCAATCAAAAGTTCAACTGCATTATCTTGATGTCCTTGATCTACAGTATCTACCTTCCAGTTTCTTCTTTGAAACGTGGCATCGGTGGCTGCGGATAACATAGCGAACAGTCCCCGCTTGGCTCGACCTCTCCTCCACCTTCTGCCACCTGTACAGAGAAAACAAGAACATTGTTTCACTCCTTTCTGTCTCGAATTGCATTTATATCTAAACTCTGAGCGCAGCATGCAGGCGACGCATACACCTCCATGCATCCGTGCATCAACATTTACAAGCAAAGGCATCCTGTTAATCAAGAATACACAATGCCTTTGGAAAGCGTGGTTGGAATCTAGAAGAGCGTGACCCCGTGCTGACATGCGGGTGACAAAGTTACAGCGCCCTGTAAATAAACATCTCTAAGGGAAGCCCTTTAGGTTTGATGAGATTAGCTCTGTGTTAGAAAGAGACACGCTGGGGGATTCTGGGTCTCCCAAAACCACACAGATGCAACGCGGTTGATAAGGCTTCCTAGCAGTGCAGATGTTTACTGATTCACTTCAGCGTCTGAGTCACTGAGCTCGCACCGGAGGCCTCTGATTTATATCAGGGTTGAAACGAGGCCAGCGAGGACCGGGCCATTATATACATGCCGAAAATGACTAATGGGTAAATTAGCGGAGCGTGTCACGCTTAGCTTCACGGCTGATTTTACAGAGTCGCAGTTGTCCGAAGACGACAGGATGATTCCTAGCCTGAACACTTTCCATTTTAAGGAGGATCAGAGACCAAAAGGATGAACGATGGCCACCTGGGCTGGGAGCCATCATGTCTCCAAGGTACATGGCACAAAAATAGGCAAAGTGTGTATACAAGTCAGATTTATATTGTTATGATGAGATGGTTTTGTTTTGTTTTGTAGTGGCACGGGTCAAGCAGCAGGTGGCGCTGTGTAATACGAGCCTCTGGATTTATGTGAGATTTATGTCTATCTGAGGCTCATGAAATCACAACCAATGTAATTAGAATTTATTCCTTTGGAAGATACTTATCCCCCCCCCCCCCCAAAAAAAAACATTCAAAGGCAGAGCACCAGACAAGAATTTATCCTGGAGAACAATTTCTAAATGTTGTCTTTAGGATACAAGCAAAAAAAAAAAAAAAGAAGCATTAAACAAAAAAGACAAAGTAGCATCTACACTTTTTCCATACAAGAGACTCTTATATAAATATGCAAATGATCAAAGTCACTCCACTCTGCAAGCCACACCCCCTTTCCTTGGTAAGAAGCACAACATAAACTTGACCTATTTTACACTTTGACCAGTCTAAAAGTGTATCATCAATAGAAACACATTTTATAACATTTAATCCAACATTAAAATCTCTATAGATGGAAAACGTGTGCATGCACAGACGTGTTACTGTATAAAGTTTGTACAGGAAGTATGAGGAATCAAACACGCCTTGTCGTTCTGTGAGCGGGAAATTATAAATGTGTTACTGCTACTAGCTTTAGCATGAGTGTTTCCCTGGATGATCACATTCGTAGAAAGTTGCATTGGTAACGAACGAACACGTTCATACGAGGGGCGTTAAAGTCAAACCAGGACTTGTGATGAAATTTCTGGTGTATAAAGGCGTGAAAGTGATTCACACACATGGAAAACCTTTAGCACAGATTTGAAATTTGAACGGTGTAAATTCTTTAAGGAAGGCCGTGCGTCCGTAAATGACGATCCTGACCGAAAATTCAGCGCATGATCCGTGAAAATCGACGGACAACTCATCTCCAACATGCGAAAGACAGACACAAATCTGTGTGGGAACTGTACACACAATCACTCAGGAACTCGGCTGGGAGTTACTGCCACATCCCACGTACACTGCCATGTTTGGAAAGGATTTCCTGGGAGGCCGGCGTTTCAGATATGAATCAGAAAGAGAGTCCGATCACGGCTCCGGCATACTGAGAAAAGTTTCTACCTTGATGGTGTCCAAACACTAGTGAAACACTGGGATAAGTGCATTAGTGTCCAGTCAAAAGTCCCACTTTGACTTGAACGTCCCTCACATAAATGGCAACGATAATGTCAGAAGCAACACACACTCTGAGAAGGAAATGTTTTCAGCATTTTAATAAACACTGACTGCAATACATGTCTGTCTGTATGAACTGAACAGAAACACAAATCTGTGCTAAATAGGGAGTTTATACTGTATATATGACTATCTATATATATCTATATGCATTATATAAACACCCACAAACAGCTATAAATGCTTCAGTCAACACTTTACCCAAAAAAGAAACGATCCTGCATGCATGCGTCTGTTTGACTTGTATCGTATAACGTCAACTAAACCTCGCCTATCAAACCACATCTGCCCAGCTGTTTCCAAAAGTTTGAGTCATTTCACTGATTCTTATAAATGTATTATAAACAAAACAAACCTCGCGTCATCCTTTTGTATTCACGAACGCATTCTTTAAACAAAAGCGTTGGACGCAGCTTCGCATTTTTCCACCATCCTTCTCCGTCAGCCATGACGTGTGTTTAGTGCCTGTTTAGGTTCTTTAGTTTTGCACTCGAGGCTAATTTTGCTAACAAATCAGCAAAGCGTAATGCTACCATTTTAGCATCATGCAAATTGCGTGCCTAAATTACTCTCTCACACACAAACCCACACATACACACTCTGGCCTAAATGGTGTCATTTAGCTCAGTAGCACCGTTTGGGCATAAACACTTTTGATTAAAAATAAATAAATAAATAAATAAATAAATAAATAAATTTAAAAAAATGTGCTTTTGTTGTAAAGAAATATATATATTTGATATCAAATGTCAAATTATTGCTTTAAAACATTTGTTTAAGTGTGTGAGGATTTTGATTTGAGCCGAATCATCGTTTTTTTGTAGAACTGGTTAATTATCTAATAATGGCAGAGCCATGTGTATATAAGGAAAAACACACAGTTGTTTGCTGCTGATGAAGCCGAGTGTTAATGTTTTTCTATGAGATCCTAACGTGCGTGTCATTACTCCTACTGTATACCATCGTTCATCCCCTGATTCCGTTACGTTATAATCTGATTCAGATCTAAACGGGCCGTTCCGGAGCCGAAAGATCCGATTCGTATCGGTGACCCGAGCCAAATGACTCAGTGACTCACTGAACAGCGCTGGAATTGGAATTCCCACCACTTCTAATGACTAACATTTGATCCTGACTCAGTGTGCTCTGGTACGAGTTATAGGTTTCAACATCTATAGTCATTACTAGTTTCAGTCAATAAGAACATGCTGTTTTGTAATTAAGAATAAGTTAGATTAGATCATTTAGAAAAATAAAAACAGTTGTGCCTTGTGAAGGACTGGCATCCCGTCTAGGGTGTATTCCTGCCTCGCACCCAGTGTTCCCAGGATAGGATCCAGACCCGGCATGATGGGAGACGGGTGGTGTTTAGGTCTGCTGAGACTCTACAGGTCATTTTGTATATTCTCGCTCGCTCTCGCTCTGTCTCTCTCTCATATCCTCTGGGATTCCTGTAAGCTAAACTCTCGAACTGCTGAAGAGTTCAAAGTTTATGATGTGAGCAGCATCTGCTTCCCAAACACACTGCAGGACATAAATGAAGTTTATGGAGCACGAAATTCCTTCAGGCAGGACAATTTACTCCTGATTGTCTCGTGAAATTTCACATCCTTAACTTTATCATGTGAGGACGATTAGAGGAAATTTGTTTATAAATGCTAATTTCTTTTTTGACTCGAAATTTGACTTGAGCAATAGTAAATAAATAAAATGAAACCTATTAAATGAAATAAAGCGACACAGATTAAACATCAGTGAGGTTCAGTAAATGAGTTTAGTTTCACTCGTCTCTGTTTTCATCGTTTGCTGTGCAGGAACCAATCACGGCCCGTCCTGTCCCCAGGCTAGCTCTGATTGGTTGGAGTCTGACTCTTACAAGAACTTAACCCTACAAGAGTTATGTTACAACTAAGAACGATATTGAAATTTTTAGAAATAACATTAATAACGCGCGCATACACACAATCTAGATTTAGTTCGTCTAACAGTGCCATATATTTAAAGGACTTGTAATCCTAAACAAATTTTAATTCATTTACTTACTTATGAAAGGTTAAAACGAGAGGAGAGATTAGGATTTGTGTGAGTCAGGATAAACATGAATGCAGTTATCATCCTTTTATGAACTTATGCGCTGTTGTGCTACTAGATTTAGGTCACAGGCAACAACGCGAGTTACACGCCGCCCGAGGCTTCTTGGCTCTCTGTCATTCATAAAATATGTTGAGCGTCGACTCTGCGTAGTGTGCAAAGCATCAAAAAATCAGCAGTGCAGGACTCGAGAAGTTTCCACCAGAATTCCAGATCAAACGTTCCAGTTGACTCCAACCTTAAAGCTCAGGAACAGTGTTTCATTCTTTCGTTCTTTCATTCCCGGGACTGCTGGAGCAGCTGGTAGTGTTTTAGAAGCACCTCAGTGCTCCTCGTGTATCAGAGCTTTTCTCATGCGAGTGCTGTCGGTGCCCGTGGGGTCGAACCAGGCGGCCCTGATCATGAGGAGCTCCAGAGAGAGTGTCTGTGATGGCCTCTGCACTGATTAAAGCCTCGCTCGGCCAGTTCCACTCCGGCACTTCCCTCCGCCCTAAGGCTCAAACCTGGTAGAAAAACAGGAAAGCGGGTCCGCCGCACGATCGTGACAAATATGGGAGCGAAGCCTGGTATCAGGGCTCAGGATACAAATGAGTGTTGGCGGCTTTTGCCATTTTGCTATTGGAAGAGATCGCAAATCATAAGCAGACTGTGTGTAAGCTCATTTGTCCAGGATCTTCAAGTTCAAGTTTTGAACAGGTGAAGTCTGAAAATGTGGAACCCCACATGATCCCACTGCCATGATCAAATCTCTTATCCTGAAATACTCTGAGTGAATACTCAAACTCAAACACTCCAAATGTCTGTACACTCAAATAGTCGTATTGCTTTTATGCAAGCAGTCAGATGAGCAATTAGTACGCCAGTGGTCACCCAAACTGCTTATTCGCAAAAAGACAAATAGTCAGATGTTCAGAAACTCAAAGACTCGATACTTAAACTGCTTGAAGTCTAATAGTTGGTCAAATACTCGGGTTGCTTCTACTTAAATAATCAGATGCGCCAATACACAGTACGCTAATTGTTTACACTCACCATTCATCTTCAGTAAGCACTTTATCCTGGCCTGAGTGGCAGCGGATCCTGAGTCACCATACACAAGATTCACACACGTCTCCACACCCGGGGTCAGTTTCGCGTAGCTAATCCTCCTACTAGAGGAAGTCCACATACTGTAGATTTGAGGAGAACGGATGAAACTCCACACCCGAGCTGGGAACCTGAAGCGATGAGGAAGAACTTCTGCTCAAATGATCAGATACTCAACAATCAGACACTCAAACTGCTTCCATTTTGGTGCGAGTCCCTCGTTAATGGGTGGGAACGGGTTTAAGGAAGAGTCCTGCGTCGTCCTCTAAACCGAATCTTTCTCACTTCGTCTGGTCGTCACCTACAGAGTAGAAGTGAGGGATAAAGAGCGAGGTCTGCATTCTTTCACTGCGGCTCGCTCAGCCACCGCCATTAGAGGTGTTTCATGTGCCAGCTCTACCTGTCAGGAAAGATGAGGTGTCTCAGAGAGGGTTCGGCCGTCCTAAATCAGCCGGGCAATAAAACGCACCTGGCGCGAGCCTGATCGCTGCCAGACATGCTTTCATGGGAGGGTGTGAACTCCAGCCTGCACATGTACGAGTGCTGAGGAATATATTTAGTGTATCAGCGTTGACTCTGCTTCATCAGCATCAGTCTTCACTCAGACAGGGTTCTAGCCAGCGTGTGGAGTTTTCACCGGGCCTGTATCCTGACCTCGCTCAGACGTCTAAAGTGTCGATTCCACTACACGCTAAAGTGCTCGTGGTGCAAAATTCTCGGCTAATAGTGGCATGTCCGCTAGCGTGAAATCCGAGCGTATAATTCAATAATCCCTCTCAGGGAGAAAGCAGGATCTCATTACTGTCAGCTCCGAGTCGCTGCAGAGCTTCAGCGGCGGCGAACGCTGCCAGGAAGACGATTTAGCTTTCAAAATCCTGCGGCTCTCCTCTTCTCCTGTCCTTTTTTATTTATTTATTTTTTTAAATCTACGATAGGATAGTGCACAGAAGATGTGTATTCATCATGTCAGTGAACAGACTGTAAAGATAATCAGTCACTAACCGTGTTTGTTAAAGCACTCAAACACGTTATGGCTCATTCCGATCGGTGTTTGAAATTAAATTTGTCAGGACTAAATCTCAACAATGTGCAAGTTTGGAGGCAGAGATTTTTTTTTTTTTTTTTTTTTGTAAGGCTTGAATGTTTTTGTCTGATAAAATCTTTCACGTTTCAGTAGATTTCGGCCGACGTTAAATAAACCGCTGAGAAAATAACCACGCTAAACAACCGAAATTCCACTTGTGTCAAAGTATGACAAATTCAAAGTACTTTTCAAGTGGCTAACCTGGGAAATGTTATACTGTATTGCACAGTTTTCTGTACTGACACAGGAACTGATAATAGACTCGTGCTGACCTGTGGTAAAAGCAAACTAGCCTAGCTAGTTAACAATCCAACAAGCTAACCGAGCTATTGCTTAATGTACTTTTGTTAACCATTTTAAAAAGCTGTTTGCTATATTATGAAAACTTTGGCTACTGCTCAATACTGTGCTAAGGATATAAGGATGCTAATCAAATACTGTGGTAGTTGTTAACTAGAGCGCTAGCAAAAATAGTTGATGCTAGTTATGAACTAAATCTTCATCCTTATAGTAGCATTATTCAGTTTTTTGTAGAAATTGATCAAATGAATGAAATATAAAAATGCATAATCAGCGAATTAATCGGCTAGCTAGATGACGTCGCATGAGGACGAACGGATTTTTCAGTTTTACATCAGGGTCCAGTTTCCTGGACATCATTTTTGGTGGTTTAAGCATTAAAAGTTAAACAAGTGAAATCTGATATATTCCTCAGGTCGACTGTTTGCGCTTTTTGTTTGGCCTTTTATTTTTGCCACTCAAATGCAGCAGCCACTGTTTGCATTCCACGACACGCGGCCGCCTGGCTAGTGTGTGTATCTGGACACTTCCTCTCACTGCCACATCCTCTGTTGCAGACCACACACACACACACACACACACACACACACACACACACACACTCACACACACAATCAGTGTAGGACAGTCATGCCAAAACCTCCAAATGCAAATGTTGTTTTGCGGTTTGTCACGTGACGAACAGAAATATAGGACGTTTTGCATATACTGTACACATGCACTGCAACTGTGTGAGATATTTACACCCAAGTCTATATGTACATAAAACATTTTTCCTTAAGTGACTTAATATAAAGATTTATCTAGTAAGACAACACAAAAATGATCACCACTCAAGTTTGGAATCCATACGTGTTCTAGACTCCGCCTCTCAAAGTTTAACGTGAATTGTAGCAAAGTGACCTCGATAGATAGATATGGATATAATTCTCTACCTGTCACAGCATGTAATAAAGTCTTTCATTCTTCTAATATCAAAGGCATCATGACGCTTCTCATCAATTTACAGTTACATTTAATGTTGTAGAACATCAATGAAACAACTTAGTCCCTTTAAGAAAAAACTAATGAATTATCTTGCTAGTGAGAAGCCACGAAGCATAAACCTCACTTCTGTCCTTAAGATATCAGAAAGCTTAAAGTTTTACCTCTGACTGTGACAAAGCTCTGACACTGGAGACTCCTTCCATAAACGTTACTGAAAAGTTTACACTGTAATACAAGTCGTCCACCCCTGCGAATGAGCCGTAGAATGATTTGGAACGAGTGTGTTCTTGTATGATAACCTGTGATTACGAGCTGCACTACTGTCAGAGCTGCTGTTATTTATTTGTTGAAAATGAATCAACACCTCCTCCTCTGATCATCCAGAACTCAGCAGTGCTGTGGTGAATGATTGAGGTTTTTTTTTTTTTTT
>JAAGKR010014531.1:0-10000 GCA_011419295.1 Clarias macrocephalus
AAATAAATATATGGGTTGTGTAAACAAAACAAAAAAAATCATGTGCAAAGATATAAATTGTGTAAAATGTAAAATATAAAACACATCATCTAAAAAAATAAATAATGAATGTAATAAGGTTTAAAAATGATATGAAAGTTATCTAACGCTGTGAAATTGAATGAATCGTGTTAAACGACAAGGGGGCAAATATTTATGCAAATATTCTTTTTTTTCATGTTGTTTTCTTTAATGCATCAAAACAGTAAAATACTTTTCAAACCGTATATTTTACACACACATACATATACAGTATATATACACTGTATACACACGCACACACACACACCACAAGCTGCATAGTTCAAGGGGGTGAATACTTACTACACTGTAAATTTGCGACAATAGAAATAGACCTTGTGTGTTTTGATGTTCACGCAGTATCACCAAAGTCATGAGTGCAGGTGAAATAGATAGGGCGCCTATACTTTTGTTCGTCCTGAATATGAAGCATTGAGTGTTTAGCTTAAACGAGGCTAAGTCTGTCAGTCGGAGGCTCTTGGGTTCGTGTAGCTAAAATTATGCTGCACTATGAATTTTTCACGCGGTGCTTTAAGCTGGCAGGAGAACAGACGAGCAGTGAGTGAGTCAGCTGGAAGACGGCCAGGGTACGAGACTTCCTCCAGTTGAGCGTCTGAGCTAAAGCAGAGGCAGCATGAAGCATAGAACTATGAGATGCTGATCTAGTGCTGATACTTACTGTAGTAATATTCATTTGCACAATGATGTTGTTATGGATTTTCGAATCATCTGAAAAGTTCTTTCTGCATTTGAATAAAAAAAACTCTACAATGAATTTCATCCCTTGATTTGTGAACGACTTCTGCTATAAACACATTGTGAGATGTTTTGAGATACATGTCAGCATTTGGCCTACTTTTATATCGAGGACTCACAGATTCTTTTAGTCTACACACTGTCTGGCCAAAAAAAAAAAAAAAGTTGTGTTTGAGAAGGGCGAAATTATTGGCCTACACCAAGCAAAGAAAAGAAAGTTCAGCTTTAGGCTCAGCAACGTTACGCGGCAATAACGTGCCATGTCTGGGGAGTAGCTCATGACACTAAACTGCTTACTGTGTGTAAGAAGAATGAAAAGGATTTTTAGGTGAGACAGAATGTATTATTTTTATATCTGGAGCGTTAACACACCCTGGACGCAGGGGCGGATCTACCGGGGTGGCACGGGGTGGCAATTGCCACCCTAAGAAAAAGCCTTGCCACCCCATTTGCCACCCCAGCACTAGTGTCCTAGTGTTCTAAAAATAAGAGTTTTTTTATTTATCTGACGTTCCAATCCAGAGGTTCAAGTCAATTACACATCAGCCTTTATTTCATTTTTATAGGATAATGTAAAAATGTGCACCCTAGTGTATACACCGAATAAGAATAGCGTTCCTTGAATCCACAGAAATCATGCAAGGATACTTGCTTCAGTGTTGCCACCCCTCATAATTTTAATGCCACCCCCTTGCCACCCCATGAATAATTTTCTAGATCCGCCCCTGCCTGGACGAGCTCCGAGACCCGTGTTAGCTTGTTAAAAAGAGCAAAGTATGGAACTGTTAAGAAAGGAGTCTCCAGTGTCAATGATTTGTAACAATCAGATTAGAAAACGCTCACATTTTCGTTTGTAAGCAGTTTATTCCTTGCAGTTTTATTTTATTTGATCTTCAAGAAAGAGAGAAGAAAGAGGCTGGTGAGGGAAGAAACGTTTATAGCTGCTAGAATGTAGGTGAGAACAGGAAGCAAACATAGATGTGATGTTTTAGAAGTGATCTAAAAGATAAGTCAGTAGTCAGTATGAACATACTGTAGTAAATTATCGTAAGGAAAGCAACTGGAGAAATTGATCAAAGCCGGAAACATTAAACAGTGAAAATCTAATTCAGATAGATTCAATTATTTGTCACATGTACATTACAGCATAGTTAAATGATTTTTTCCCATATACTGTAGGTAAGAGACTGAGGTCAGGGTGCAAGGGCAGGCAGGAGACAGCGCCCCCTGGAGGCGTTGCTCAAGAGCCGATCGCTCGAGACAGTTGGCAGCTTGGCAGCGCTACGGCTCGAACCGTCGACCTTCACATCAGTATCTCAGGGCCTAAAAAATTTGAGCCACCGCTGCCCATCATTTAACAGAAGGTGGGTCTGTATGCATATACATCTAGTTATAAAACAAGGAGGAAGAGGACAAAGGCTGTACTGGCAGAACACATACAGAGACTGGAAACACTCCATGTCTGATTTATTGTTTAATATCCTAAAACATTTTCAGACATGACTTATTGGACTTCATGAGTCGACCAATCACAGGCCCTGTGTGTTGCAGAGGATTTGCAGTGACATTTAATATAATAGAAAAAGTAAAGCCTTAAGAAATGCTATAAATGGCAAAAACCAAACAAAAAAAACAATAAACTTCATTGTTGTTTTTTTTAAACGTCTTTATTTTGGCACTTGGGCCAGGATGCCAGAATTGAAGAATTATTGGAGATTTTTTTTCCCCAGCAAATAGGTTTGAAAATAAGACACACCCTGCTTAAAAGTAAACACATGCTCTAAATAGTTCAACTTTATTAAGGGCACATGTTTTAGCATCTTACACCTGAACATATTTGATGTACGTAGCTGATGTTAGACGGTGAGATTGATAAGTGACGGAATTTCTGTTTTAAAGGCAGAACTGAAACACCTTTGATTGGACATGAAGGTTCTGGATGACTACAATCACATCACTAATCCTTAATATTTAATAATATTATTTCATTATTATTATTATTATTATTATTATTTCATGGGAAACGGTGAAACTGTAAAACTTTTATAAGGTTCTGCCACATCTTGTGTTGTTCATTAATAGCATTTTGGATTTCATGGACACGTCGTTAACATCAGCTGACCTGCCCATCACTTTCTCTTATGGCACTTAAGAAGAGGATGTAAGAAATAACAGAAAAGTGCAAAAGAAAGATATGCAAAAATAGGCTGTTTGTGTATCGAGCCTGTGCAAACAGCAGTTAGAGGAAGATTAGGAGTTAAATGCGAGCCTTGATTTGCTCCAGGGGATCATGATCCCACATCTGAGCGTCCCAGCCCTGGAACCAGCCTTTGAAAGTCGGAGGCTCGGCTCCTTGTTTAATGGTGATGATGGGGATTCCATGCCGGCCGGCCGGGTCCGAGTCCACGTAGTCTTTAGCTGAAGTGAGGATAATATCCATGATAAAAATTAAAACTATAACATCAAAAATATAAATAATTCAATAAAGAGTGTATAAAGCTACAGTAGGTCTTACCGATCTTTGGAGCCCCGGTCTTTTCTACTTCGTTAGCGTCTTTTCCCACCCACAGGAAGATCTACAGTTAAAAGACACAGTGTGTAAAGTTGGAAAAAATAAAACAACAACAAATTATTACTTAAACTGTCATTTACAGAATGCAGAATTTAATCAGCTCGAGGACTTAACTACGTGGTTTTTAATTAGGAATGTTAATAAGTCACCATCAATAGATTAAACGGTATTAAGTACTTAACCGATTTAAAAATATTAACAAAAAATATTTGTTTTGCATAATATTTCTCCATAACTTAGCGTTGAACCATAACCATAACATTTTTGCACAAATCCAAGCAGAGGATTGAGCAAATTAACTTGTTCACCACAAGAGGGCGCACTTGCATTCATGTATTTTTAGCTGCCTTGGTTTTAAAGGAGGAAGGAGAGAAGTTCAGCCATTTAAAACACCACATTATTCGTCTTTTTTTAAATTACGTTTGTTTGAATTATTTGCGCTTCATTAATTTGTAATCACACATAACTAATATGTTTGGATTGTTTCTGATCATTAATTACTTATGATTTGTTAACATTAACGTCACGCTTTTCTTAGCTGATAGTTGAACGTTTGCAGCCCTACTTTTACTACGAGAAACGAAATGCCTTTATGCTTCATCCTGTACACACTGTATTTAATCGACTGTATTACGAGTTTCTCAGCCGTGTGTTTTAGTTGTATTTGTTGTTGTTGTGTCTTTATTTTCCGTCTTGTCATATTGTTTTTTCAGTGGATGGAGTTCACTCGCCTGATCCCCGGTGTCCAGCAACATGACGTCATCGGTGGCCAAATCCAACTGAGTGAAGTCACCGGGAACCTCCTCAACCTGAGCGGAGGAGAAGAAGCGCAAGATCAGTCATCAATTCATTCACACACAGCAGCGGGTCTCGTTCATTTCTTACTAATGTCAAAAGAAAATCTTGTTAACTTATCGACTCATCCGTCTGACCTTGAGACAGCCGCTGCTGTTGGAGCAGCCGAACAGACGAGGGGGTTTGATCACGTGCTTCAGGGTTTTGGAGGTCTGGTATTCCTTCTTCCCTCCCAGAGCGGCCCAGAATCCGGCTACGAGGAGACGTCGGGGGTTAAAACCAGTTCATACTCCAGCATTCATAACGATCAGACCTTCTTTAAACAAAAGCTTTCTTTTTGATATTCTTTCTTTTTTGAAAACAGGCACGTGTGTCGGGACACATACAGACACGGTGAGTAAAGATTACGATGGAAAAAATTAAACACCACAAAGTATTCCTTAAACCATCATTTACAGAATGCAGAATTTAACATCATCCTTTTGCGAGCTTAATTAAAACGGATATGGATATTTATACTTATACTATATATATATATATATATATATATATATATATATATATATATATATATCTAAAATGCAGAGCTGATCCTGACCTGGCTCTTTGCCCTCGGCTACGTCGGTGGTTTTCCCTCCCAGGAAGCTGACGACGTGTTTGGCACCTTGAACTTCCTCCTCGCTGGCGCCGACGCCGCGCCAGACGAACAGCGAATCAGGAGACTTCAGCACGAACACGTCGTTGGAGTTGAGGTTGGATGCGCAGGGTTTCACCTAGTGGGTGAGTGAGAGAGAAAGAGAAAAAATGTATGTACTAAATTTCTAACTTATTAACATTATTTGCACTTGCTGTCTTATTAATACTATAAATTGCTGAAATATGAACCCAGTTCCATTGACTGCAAACTCGAGAGACTCCGCCCACTCACCTCCACGGCGCGGGTGGCTTTAGCGGTGCTGGTGCGGATGTGGAAGAGGCGCGTGGTTCCCGCCTGCGTCTGTCCCCCTGTACGTGACGTCCCTCCGCAGTGGATGACCATCGGCCTTCCTTTGAACAAGCACATCAGGTGAGGCGGCTCCTGACCCTGAGTGACGCGCACCTGAACGGCGGGTACAGGACACATCGCAGAAACATGAGCCGAGTCCATTTCATTTATTCTTCTTTAAGAAATAAAGAAAACTTTGTGATGCCGGGTGGCGAGGCCATGGCTACTGCGGTATGAGAATATTAAAACCGCAAAAGTGTTGTTTCTGGAAATTAATTCAAGACAGTACGAGCCGGGTGTCTACCCCGAAGTTGATTACTTTCCGTAATTCCTTTCGGCAATAATTTGCCATATTTATTTTATATGAATCTGCTAAAATCAATATCTCAAGTCATTCTAGTTCTTCTACTTTCTTAGACTTGTAAAAACTGTCCGACACTGCCCCCTGGTGTTCAGATCAGTAAATAACCGTAGTTTCCAGGTGTTCCACACTGAAAAGTAATCGAGGCACACCTGGACCGGAGCTCCGCCCATGGAGTCGTCCAGCTCCACGGTGAGGAACGCCGAGCCGGCCAGCTCGTCCTGAGTGCACTTCAGCCCCTGCCTGAGGAACACAGTCACACACCCAAATCAGCAACACCGTGCATCACACCACCACATGCTGAGTGCTCCACCTCTGATTGGTCAGGAGGTGTATGTGGGCGTGGCTCGACTCACCAGGTGTAGATGATGTACTGCTCTCGGCTGCCCTGTTTATAGGTGTACAGGATGATGTAACAGTCGCCTCCGTAGAAGTGACCGTACGAAGCGGGAGGCACGGGGACACGAGCCCCGCCCTCTACACGCCAGATCTATATCAAACAACACACACACACACACACACACACACACACATCTGACTCATTCATTCCTTTCATCATCACACATATCTATCTATTTTTCTTTCTGTCTCTCTTTCACTATCATTTTCTGTTGTCCTGTTCTGTCTGTCAAATTTTTTTCTTCTTTCTTATTTTACAAAAACATTGGATTTGGATTTTGGAATGTTTTCTTTCTTTTTGTCTTCCAGCTATCTACGGTATAATTTCTTTCTTCCATACTGCTATTATTTATTTATTTATAACTTTATTTATTTATACCATGCCTTTATTCTATCTTTTTTCCTTCATTAAGTTATTAATTCACCCATTATTAATAAATCTTAGTCATATTTCATTCCATTGTTAATTCATTAATGATTATTTATTAATTAATTAAGCTTTCTTTATTTTATCCCTTTTTTCATTCTTCCTTTTTTTTCAGTCCTGCGTTCCATCATTTATCCTTAACTTCCTTCTCTTTCTTCCTTCCTGTAACCTCAATATGTTTCTTATGTCCAGTCAGAATCACACTGTACCTAGCTAGGTCTTACCCAGGTACACCAGCTCCATACGTCTCTATCCACTATCCTCTCCATACGATATAGAAATGGAGTTAGCTTTAGCAAGTTTTTCGTACCTCGACCTTCCCGGAGCCGTCGTCCACCATCTTGTGCTGCGCGGCCATGGCATGGTTGGAGTGCAGGGTGGAGGCGTCGAAGGGGACCTGCTTCACATTGGCGATCTTGCCAATGGTGTAGGATTTGGTCGGGCCCGTGGTCTGGTCCTTATCCTTCCAGTTACTGAAGAACTGCTTGAAGAGAGTTGTCTCGCCCCCTGCAGGCAGCACCTGGATCTGCAGGCACACACACACACACACACACACACACACACACAAACACAAAGTTAACACTGTAATAAAGCTTTAAGACAGAATACCAATCACAGTTCAGTGTTCTCGGTTGTTTACAATGTTTTTTTTGCTCATGACGGCAAGGTACCTGTGTTTTTTTACAGTAGTTCTTCCCTTTAATAAATTCCTCTGCCACTTTCATGGCCGCCTTGCGCTCCTCCGTGTTTGCGTTCGGACCTGAGAACAAAACGTGTAACAAACTATAAACAAACCTAAAGTAGGATATGCTAATTCATACAGAAAATATAAACTGTAATTTCTGTACTGTAAAAAGAATATGTGTTGTAATTGGATAGTAATCAGTGTTTTTGGGCGTGGCACGGGGCCTTAACATGAGAATTTGCTGCAAAGCTCATACACACTTGCACATACACAAGTGAAACCCGGTACACATTTAGAGCTCATAGAGCTGAACAACTTTCGCTATACACGTCATGGGCTCTACTCAACAGGAAGTGGGTAATTTTGGGTTGTTTGCAAAAACGCACCCAATGAAATTCGAGATACTCCTCTCAGGGGTTTTATTCGATTGCCACCAAACCCGGCCCATATGATCTCAAGACATTGAGGACGCAAAATTGTGAAGGGATTTTTGTTATTTCAACCGGTTCAGCCGTGGCGATGCCTTTAAACTTGTGCCGAAATGTGTCTAACAACTTCCTGACTGACATCATATTGAGTGACATCATAGTGTGTTGCTTTTCTTTCCGGCATCCTGGGCGTTTTGAAGATCGTTTGCTCCAAAAGCACACAGGTTGTATCGTGCTTGCTTTGTGACAATGACATTTGTTGAAAGCGCTATACAAATAAAATTTAATTTGCGAAAGTGCAGCGGTAGCACAGGTGCTTGGGCCCAGTCATTGCTGCTCTGCAACTATATTTGTAATTTTATCCTTTGAAAATGTAATAAAATCACGAACACTGACATCTCACAGGGGGGAACCAATACAATATCCAACATCTAAACCCCCTGAACACTCCTCCTTTGCGTCCCACCTTTCCATACAAACACGTTGCCGTCTACGCCGTTGTCCAGGATAAAGCAGTCATTAGGATTAAGCATTTCCTGTTTGAACGGACTGGCCGGGGCCACAGCGGACGTCTTCATGGAGCCAGTGGCATCGGAGATCTGCAGGGAGTAAGATTAATATCACGGGATTATACCAGTGGAACTACTTGCACAGGATTAATCATTTTCAGCAGTATGATTATAATAAGATATTTATTATTATCGAAGTGGCGTTATCAGAGTGTGAAGTAATATTGTGACATCGGGATCATTACATTTGAATTATCAGAGTGAGATTATTTGAATAAGATACTTTAGACTATTCGTTTGGGATTATGAGACTGAAAGAGTGGCTTTATTAAATAAAAATGATTGATTAATTTGAATGATTTGATGGGATTATTAGAGTGGGATTATGATATTTTAAAAATTAAAGTGAGATTATTACGTTTAGATCATTAACATGGAATCATTCAGGTGGGATTATGATATGTGAAATATTAAAGTGAGATTATTATATTAAAATGATTAGAATGTGATTATTTGCGTGGTATTACGAGATATTAAATATTAAATTGAGTCTATTATATCAAAATTATAAAGGGGTTATTTGTCAGGGATTATGATGAGTGAAATATTAAAGTGAGATTATTACATTTAAATAACTGGGATTAAATGGGATTATTAGATTAGAATGACTAAAGCAAGAAAAATTGAGTGGGATTATTAGAGTAGGATTATGTAAACAGGATTATTAGAGTAGGATTATTCACTGATCACAAACATTGGGTTATGACTCTGGAGTGTGTGTTGCTGGTTGGTGTGTATCGTGGTGAAGTGTGTGAAGACTTTTAAAGCATTTTAAAGCATTTTTGAAGCATTACCAGGTACAACGCTGCCTTTTTCTTGTTGGACGCCTCGACCGCCTCGTCATCAGGTGTGGCAGGAGCGATGGCGGTCACGGGGCCGAGAGCCTGGAGAGGGGAGTCACACACACACACACACACACACACACACACACACACACACACATAGTGTGACTATTCTGGTAAAAAAAAAAAAAGGCACTACTGTACCTGTACTGTTTTGGCACTATTTAACTATTCTGTTAAATATATATGTGTGTTAGACAGTTTCTCACTTTAATGAGCTCTTCCGGTTCTGATCCTTCCTCCACTATGCTCAGTTTGGCTCTGCCGTTGCGCTCGTTGTCGCGGATGTCGATGGCCACCTGAGACGCCTTCACCTTCTCATAGCGGTTACACTCGCTGCCGATCCACTGGTAGATGTTCTGCACAGGAGGTCAAAGGTTAAAAACCAATGAAATGAAGATAACGAGGCAGTGAAAGAGTCTTACACATCACGCCGAGAGGACGCCCAGTGCAGGACGTTACCTGTCCCAGGTCCACGATAAAGCAGTCGCCCTTGTTAAAGCTGGACCAGGAGAAGTTTACTTCAGTGGCTCGGATCGCTCTCCGGCCCTTCACATGCAGCACGCGCTTCGCGTCTGACGCGTTAGTCACCACGTGATGGAAACCAGACGCGACACCACCTTTCTGTGTAGACAGACAAAAGAGAAAGACAAAAAGAGACAGGGTGAGAAAGAGGAGACGGTGAGAGACAGTAAGCGAGAGGGAGACAAACAGAGACAGACAGAGAGACAGAGACAAAGCTAATGATGTAGCGTCTCTACCTGTACCTGTCTTAGAGGAGGGGGCGTGCACCTGTCCATCTCAGGGAAAGAAGTAAAGTAGGCGTGGCCTCTCTATCTTCCTGTCTCAGAGAAGGAGGTGTGGCCACTGTGTGTCAGCCACAGTTAAGGGGGCGTGGCCTCTACGGTACTTTTAAAGCACCGAAACTGTATCGTACTGAACAAAACGCATCGGCCTTGACCATTTATTAATCCGTGCTTTATATCATCTGTGAAACGGGGACGCAGTTCGAAAAAATGATCACAAACACAAAAGGTTTATCATCCTGACTGGACTGCAGCACAACAAAACCACCTTCGGCTGTATTTACTGGGGTTTAACAAAATGAAGACAATGAGAAC